>WBZZ01003939.1:140000-150000 GCA_019918135.1 Paulinella micropora
TCCTGTATTGCGCTTATTGTTTGTTTGTTTTCTTTTTTCTCTTTCTCTGCGACCGGGCGGGGAGGAGAAGAGAACATGGGGATAGAAACCTTGTCATTGAGTTTTTGGTAGAGGTGGAGCGCGTTCTGGAAGGCTGTGTCGGCCTTTTCATATTCTCCTTCCTGCAGGTGCGTCTTCAGCAAAGACATAACAACTTATGTGAACCAGAAGGAAAGATTACTTTGATTACGGGGACAAGGGTGGGGGGAGGGGAAATTGGAAAATGTGAAAGATTGCTGCTTTGATTATTACCATTGCTTGACGACTGGTCTTCTTGGCCTCAACCTTCCACATCATTTGCAACTCTGGCAATGACTCGACGGGCCCAAAATGTCCATCCTTACGTTCAGTTGAGCCATCCTTCTTTTGGCGTTTACTGGTTGTGCCCGTGGCTGGCAACCCAGCAGCGCTGCTGGCATCAGCACACAACATGATCATACCCAAGGCGACAGAGTGTTGATTTTCACATGCCGAAGGAGTAGTGCCGACATTGACGGAAGACTGGATATCCGGTACATGGATAGAAAGCTTGGACACAGGCTTATCCATAGCGTCGGAGCTATGCACGTTCAAATCCACTGTTTTCCTTTGGAAAGGAACGAATGGTCGCGAGATGGAACGAGCTAGCGTAGGAACTTTAGTTGGGAGTTCATTTGTGCCTGGTAAGTCCTCTGGTGGTTTTGTTGACCTTTCCGGTTTACTAGTCGCGGACAACTCTCGAATAGATTCTTCATTTCTTAAAGCCTCAACAGAAAACGAAGGGTTTGGGCTCTCATTGGTGGGCGATGTAGCAGGAGAGGTCGTAGGTGACACATCAAACGTAGCCTGTGAGAGATCTTGTGAGGCGGTTCTAGTTTGTGGGAATCGCCTTGCGGTCACCTCGAAAGAGGGTAAAGCTCTGGAAACCGGAGGTGGTGAAGTTGAAGAAGGAGAAGGAGACGAAGTGGACACAGGAGTGACGGAAGTAGATGCGATGGACATGTCTTTAAAATGCCGGACAATCTATTTCGTCTTAATTTCCAGGGTGTAGTTGTGACTAAGCAATTGTTGTCCAATCATTTAGGCCTGCGAATTCCTCTTTTAGGCTGCGCAAATTCAAATGCAAAATAATTCATTTTTGATGCCGCATTTTTATGCTCGGATGGGATAGGGTACATTTTTTATGCTGTTTACAAGTTCTCTCCAGAAACATATGGTTACTAGAAACTTGTATATACTATACTTTAATCTGAGGCGTTTGCATATCTTTTGCAGTGATATGAACAGTATGACCAATGCAGTTCCGTACCGTTTCAGACAGTAGCAGTATTACGGAAAGGTTTTGTTCACAAACCTTCTTTACTATCCGTTTCATGGATAGCAATACTAATACTAGAATTTTTTCAGGTACATTGCCAGCACGCACACATTTTTTGAATATATAACAATAAATGTGATGAATTTAACGAGAAACTAATTTCCAATAAGATAAAACAAACACAGAAACTTCATCACATAATAAAACTGAACATCATCATAATAAAGCTTTCAGAATAATATGAGACTTGTGGTGTGATGCAAACCCCACCCCCTACCTTACGACTTGAAATTTTTTGCGGCTACACCCCCTACCTTACGGACTTGAAATTTTTTGCGGCTACACCCCCTACCTTACGGACTTAGAATTTTTTCAGGTACACCGCCCAGCATGCGCACATTTTTTGAATATATAACAATAAATGTGATGAATTAATGAGAAACCAATTTTCAATAAGATAAAACAAACACATCTCTCTATATATGTATTTATATTTATATATATATATATATATATATATATATGTATATTATATATATATACATATATATATACATATATTCGTCTTTTGCTTAAGCCCTTGTCCAATTTTAGAGGACACTCTCAAATTGAAAAAAAAAAAAGACATAATCAAAGAAGATCGCCAAGATATATATATATATATATGTATATATATATATATCTTTACATATATATATATATTATATATATATATATATATATATATATATATATATATATATATAATATATATATATATCTATGTGTGTGTGTATTTCTGTAAATAAATAATAAAAATATATATATACATACATTATATATATCACTCATCTCTTTCTTTCTCTCTCTCTCTCTCTCTCCTCTCTCTCTCTCTCTCTCTCTCTCTCTCTCTCTCTCTCTTTCTCACTCACTCACTCACTCACTCACACACACACACACACACACACGCTCTCTCTCTCTCCTCTCTCTCTCTCTCTCTCTCTCTCTCTCACACACACACACACACACACACACAGACACGCTCTCTCTCCGTCTCTCACACACACACACACACAGAAACCGCAACGTGCAGCAGGAGGTAACGCTCGTCGGATGGTAAAAACTCGAAGGATATGGCCACGCAGGGATGATGTGTAACTCGCAGCCAAGTCCCTTCTTGTGAGGCTACCCCGCGCACGGATCCTAATCGTTTGACTACCGCTGCTCCGCTAAGCGGACCCGGTAGTCATCCGTCACCGCTGTCCAGTGGTAGCCTGGCAATGGGAAAGGTCCAGAGACTAGACGGGAGTGGGATGTTCCTGTGTGCGTGTAGGCACATAAGCAGGGAGATCTAAGCTATAGTCCGGCCGCCGCGAAAGTGGTCGCCTTGGAAGCTCGAGGGTTGGTGTACCCCTCGGACCGAGCCTTTGCGGGGCACGTGATCACGGACACGTGTCTGGAACCAGTCTGAGCCCTCCAGGGGAGGGTTCAGACTGCACATTTTCGGGGCCTAGTGCCCATCTCCAGCCCGCTGCCTAGTGCCCATCTCCAGCCCAACTGGTGGCGGGATGGAATGGATGCCTACGTCTTCGGATATGCAGAGCTGATAGATCAAACATATCTATCTATCTATCTATCTATCTATCTATCTATCTATCTATCTATCTATCTATCTACCTATCTATCTATCTATCTCTAGACTGTCGAACAGTCTCGAAACTCCATCTGCTTACTGGGTCCTCTGTAATGGAGGTGGGAGCTCGTTCTGCAAGGGGCGCTTATGGAACGAGCCCTGGCCTCGCCTGGTACTAGGGAGATTTGGTATTACCTGTAGCAGTCCCTTCCGTGCAAACATCACGGCTTAGCTGGGCATCGGGGTAAATTTTACCCACAGACTTCCTGGTTGACGAAATCAGAAGCTCCTTTTTTCTGACATTAGTCGATATTTCATCTACCTACCTACCTACCTACCTACCTATCTACCTAACCATCTATCTATCTATCTATCTATCTATCTATCTATCTATCTATCTATCTATCTATCTATCTATCTATCTATCTATCTAATATCTGCCACTGACACACCTAAAAAATCTTCCCTAGTCGAAACAACACCTCCGCGACCTGCTCTGCTATATCCGATTTGCTTTTGCAGTGCACATGGAACCATGAGCACGGAGGGCAAGACGCCGCCACAAACAGATATTGTCGGAGCAGTCATGGCTCCCGCAGCGGCTGGTCACAGGGTGTCCCCCGCCAAGGGTGGGGACAAGGTGTCGCCTGCATTTGGTAGTCGCAGCATAGGAGCCGAACCGGCTGCGGTTCCTGCAGCGGTCGGCGAGGGAGCTGAGTGGGACAACCTGCGGCGCAACGACGCCAGAGCTGCAGACAGCACTCTCAGCCAGTAAGGAAAGTTTTACAAACCCCGCACTCACACACACACACACACATACACACACTTACAAATACAGAAAGAGAGAGAGAGAGAGAGAGAGAGAGAGAGAGAGAGAGAGAGAGAGAGAGAGAGAGAGAGAGCGAGAGAGAGAGAAAGAAAGAGAGAGAGAGAGAGAGAGAGAGAGAGAGAGAGAGAGAGAGAGAGAGAGGAGAAAGACAGACAGACAGACATAAAAATTGTGGAAGCGCAAGTAACACTCGCCTCTTCTCTGCCTTGTCTTGTCTGACTGGCTTGTGCAGCCCACACGGAGCAGTCAGCGCGGAAGGCAAGGCCAAGGCGCTGCAAACAAGTTTGGTTAAGTAAGTCAAAGTTCTTGCACACCTTGTTTGCTTGAGCGCGAGCTGCAAACGAGCATGTCATGTACAGAAAGACACAAGAGAAATGAGCGAATGCCTGTTCTTGTGTAGAAAAAAGACACAAGAGAAGTGAGTGAATGCCTGTTCGTGTGTACAGAAAAGAGACAAGAGAAGTACAGAAAAGACACAGAAGTGAGTGAATGCCCGTTCGTGTGTGTGTGTGCAAGAGAGAGAGAGAGAGAGAGAGTGAGAGGAGGGCGCGGGGGGGGGGGGGGGGGGGGGAGACAAGAAGGGACGAGTGAGAAGAGAAAGAAGGTCAAGAAACAGACCGCTCGATCGATAGACAGGCACGTCTTGCTTTTTCTCGTCTTCACCTCTTGTCTATAGATAGATAGATAGATAGATAGATAGATAGATAGATAGATAGATAGATAGATAGATAGATAGATAGATGGATAGGTAGGTAGGTAGGTAGACAGATAGATAGATAGACAGACTGATTGATAGGTAGAAGATAGATAGATAGATAGATAGATAGATAGATAGATAGATAGATAGATAGATAGATGGGTGGATGGATAGATAGATGGATAGATAGATAGATAGATAGATAGATAGATAGATAGATAGATAGATAGATAGATAGATAGATAGATAGATAGATAGATAGATAGATAGATAGATAGATAGATAGATAGATAGATAGATAGATAGATAGATAGATAGATAGATAGGTAGGTGGGTAGGTGGGTAGGTAGGTAGGTAGGTAGATAGATAGATAGATAGATAGATAGATAGATGAGATATCGACTAATGTCAGAAAAAAGGAGCTTCTGATTTCGTCAACCAAGGAAGTCTGTGGGTAAAGTATTAACCCGATGCCCAGGTAAGCCGTGATGTTTGCACGGAAGGGACTGATACAGGCGATACCAAAGCTCCCTAGTACCAGGCGGGGCCAGGGCTCGTTCCATAAGCGCCCTTGCAGAACGAGCTCCCACCTCCATTACAGAGGACCCAGTAAGCAGATGGAGTTTCGAGACTGTTCGACAGTCTAGTATAAACCGACAGAGCACTGTGGGTTTTATTCCGGGCTCAACAAGCGAGAAAGGGCACCCTGAGGGAACAGGATTGTGCTTCCCGTCGCTATTTCGGCATGTGACTTATAGGCGTATGGCTAGGCACACATAAGGCACCCCACAAGATAGATAGATAGATAGATAGATAGATAGATAGATAGATAGATAGATAGATAGATAGATAGATAGATAGATAGATAGAAAGGAGGTGGTCTATGGATCCATAAATAGAAAGATAAATAGATTGATAGCTCCACCTTCTTTCTCCCTCCCCCTTGTTCTCCTATGACCTCGGCCTCTCAATTGCTGCGTGTTGCCTGCCCAGCACGCAGCAGTATGAGGCGTGGAGGCAAAGCCGCTGGAAGTCGCTAGCAGGCCGACTGTGCCTCAAGAAACCCAACAGCTGCTTCTGCTGGTATGTGCCATGCATGAATATATGAATGTATGTAATTTATGTAATTTATGTTATGTTATGTTATGTATGTATGTATGTATGTATGCATGTATGTATGTATGCATGTATGTATGTATGTACGTATGTATGTATGTGTGTGTATGTATGTATGTATGTATGTATGTATGTATGTATGTATGTATGTATGTATGTATGTATGCATTCATGCATGCATGGTATGTATGTATGTATGTATGTATGTATAATTTATGTATGTATGTATGTATGTATGTATGTATGATGTATGTATGTGTGTGTATGTATTTATGTATGTATGTATGTATGTATGTATGTATGTATGTGTGTGTGTATGTATGTATGTTATGTATGTATGTATGTATGTATACATGTCTGCATGTATGTTGTATGTATGTATGTATGTTTATCTTGCTGGAGTGGTCTGTGTCATCGATCTGAGCCCATATGTATGCATGTATGCACGTATTCATGTATGTATGTATGTATGTATGGTATGTATGTATGTATGTATGTATGTATTTATGTAGCCTGGCGGTTGTGTTCTTCATTGGCTGGAGCGCCATTTTCCTCTACAGCTTCTACCGCAACGTGCTGCGAATTCCAGAGACCAAGGTATAGATAGATAGATAACTAGATAGATAGATAGATAGATAGATAGATAGATAGATAGATAGATAGATAGATAGATAGATAGGTAGGTAGGTAGGTAGGTAGATAGATAGATAGATAGATAGATAGATAGATAGATAGATCGATAGATAGATCGATAGATAGATCGATAGATAGATAGAAGATAGATAGATAGATAGATAGATAGATAGATAGATAGATAGATAGATAGATGGATTGATGGATAGATAGATAGATAGATAGATAGATAGATAGATAGATAGATAGATAGATAGATAGATGGATAGATAGATGGATAGATAGATAGATAGATGGATAGATAGATGGATAGATAGATAGATAGATAGATAGATAGATAGATAGATAGATAGATAGATAGATAGATAGATAGATAGATGAGATATCGCAAAAGGAATGTAGTCCTTGCAAAGGAACGCAGTTTCATATCAAACAGCAATTTGTGTACTGTGCATTTGTCCGGGATGGGAATCACGGGTAGACTGTGTTCTGGAAAAAAGAAGAGGAGGTAGGTCGTTGAAGAAAAAGGCAATCTAGGAATGGAGAGTGGGCAGGATAAGGAAGAAGAGAAAGAAAAGGAAGCCGTTAGTCCAGGTGTTTTGAGCACCGTAAGCTTGCGCAAGCTACAATGATGACATTGTATAAGGTCTAAACCCCCGAAGGGACCGAGCCCGGGCTATGTAACACTGGACGGCTATGACGGAATGCAGTCACCGATACGGACTAAAGGAAGATTAGCCCAATTTTTGACTGCACAGGAGCGAGTATCGCAAAAGAGCAACGAGCTACGCAGGACGACAGCTTGAAGCAAAGGGATTTGGATTAGGGATGGGAAAAACCCAAGGCGCGTAAACATCGATGAACAGAGAACGATACCATGCCGCGAGCCCCGCATTTGATTGATCGAAGGTGGCAGGTCCATCCGTTGTCCTCGATCTGAGAATTAAGCCCACTCTATCGGCTGGTCTTGTAGGCTCGTGCGTCAAGGATGTTTTCCTCGACCGGACACGTGAGCTCGATCAGTATACACTTCTTGGCAGACAATGACCAGACAACAATATCGGGGCGGAGGTCAGTGACACAGATGTGGACAGGAAAGGCTTGCTCAGAACCGGTGTATTGGGTTTGGAGCTGCCAATCGTTTGCGGTGTCAAGCAGGGATGGACGATGAAATGACTGCCCCTTAGGCTTCTGCTCGCCCTCTTTTACAAACATAGACTTTGATTCATTTTGGTCTGTAGGGGAGCGTTTGTTATGGCTCTCGATGTGTTTTTGAAGGGGAGTTTCAATAGTGCAGAGCACAGAGTCGTGACGCCAGGTATAACGGCCTTGTTTGAGGGCAACCTGGCAACCGGAGAGGATGTGACATAAATGTGCTTGACCAGAACAGAGAGCACACTTGTTGTTGGGAATGATTCCCCACAGACGTCTAAGGTCGGGGGTAATAACCGAGTTTGTGCTTGCGTTGATGACCCAAGAGATTAAACGGGGATTACGGGTTCCGATGAGGCGAGTCCAGGAGAGGTCAAAGGGGCATGCGTCTTCAAAACGAAGAAAGCACCCTTGCATGGCTTTGTCCATATCATGCACTGTGCTTGCCTCAAGTATTGTCCCAGCAGCTAATTCTAAAATCCTGTCTTTGCGGTCTGTGATGGAACGTTCTTTTGGGTAGCGACCATGGCCAAATCCGAGATGATCGGATTGGCCTCGATGTTTGAATTCAAAATCAACTTGTGCCTCAAGCTTTTCGAGCACAGGCTGTGGTTTCCAGATAGTTCGAAACGTTTCGTGTTTCGTCAGGTTCATCGCATAGATGTACGAGAGGTGTTTATCTGGGCAGTACTTCAGCATTTGAGCACGGCGCGCGCGTGCAATCGACCATGGGCCTGCTGCTCGGGCTCGCGGGCGCGCGGGGGCTGGACCCGGAGGTGCAGGCAGAGCGGCTCAACGGCTGGCAGAACCAGCAGGACGCCCTGCGCGACAGCATCCTCCGCGCCCTGGCCCTGAACCGACGATTGATAGTGTTTCGTGGATCGGCTGTGTAGTTTGAGGTCGTCAGCATAGGCAGCTTCGTGCACGATTACTTCATCTGTTGAGTTCTTGTGTTTGAAGTGGTATCCGTTGTTTTTGGTCAACGATGATAGGAGGTCAAGTAGTAAATTGAAAACTACATTGAAAAGGAGAGGAGAGATGCAGCATCCTTGAAAGACGCCCACAGCAAAAACAAAGACGACCATTCTTTCCCTTCGATTGTGGCTACCAAGAGTTCGTAATATAAGAAGATTATGCGTGCAAACATAGGGGGCACGTGGTACCACCAGAGAGCAAACTGGATCAAGTTGTGATTAGGTCAATCCATGCTATGACCAGTTGGCGATAGTGATCTTTTGCATTTCTGATGGTAGCCTTTGTTGCAGCAATGTGTTCGGGGCATCCTGCAACGTTACTGAGGAAACCTTTTTGTTTCGCTCTGTCAAAGTATTTGTTATCCAGTAAAAAACTCTCCAGTCGTTTTGACCACAGAGAGAAAAATACCTTACCCGAGCAGTTTGTGAGAGCAATTTGACGATAGTTTGAGGCCTGAAGTGGATCGCCGTCTTTATGAAGGAGGGAGATAGCAGCGTGGGCCCAGCTGTTAGCGACATCGGTTTTCCAACACTTGACAATGAGTTTGTGCAAGAAAGGTAAAGCGGTGGGAAGTCTCTTGTAAACGAGGTAGCTAATACCATCTCTGCCAGGGGCTGCTCCATTACGCTTAGCAAACACAGATCGTTTGGTTTCCAAGAAGGACGGTGGTTTGAGGTCAAAGGGGACAGTCGGCAAAAGGTGGGCGAACCATCTCAGGTAAGGGCACGTAGGTTTTCTCACGATTAGCGTCTTTGTTAGGTTGGGAAAGTAGGAATCGCAGACTTCTTTGGATAGTGAGCAAGTGGTTTGGGTTGAGGGGGGATGAAATTGATTTTTAGCAAACTTATGAGGGTCAGTTCGGAAGCGTATATTTGCTTGCCGTTGAGCGGAGATTAAAGTTGCTTCCTTGAGACAACGGCGGAGGCGGTTACCGGCCTTCAATAATACTCGCCAAGTTTTCTGCAGGGTCTTTGCGACAGCAGTTGGAATTGAACCTGCCCTTTTGAGATCTCGCAGATGTCTCTTTTGGGCCAGTTTTTGTTGTCGGTTCTGCGTAAGTTCTCTTTGGAGCCGGGTTACGTGGCGGTTTTTGCGCTCATGAGTTTGTTCTTGTGTGTTTTTGTTTGAGGTACCCGTTGTGATATGAAGTCGTAGAGATATCTTTCAAATTTTGCTACTGCTTCGTCACACGACAGGCGTTTAATGAGAGAGGAGGGGAGGATGAGAGGGAGTGCGGATTGAAGTTCTTCTTCAATGCCTTTCCAATTGCTGGGTGTTGATGGTAATACCAGGCGTTTTCTTCTTTCGGTTGGTTCTTTCGGGACACTTCTTGTCCGATGGACGAAATGGGAGTACAACACAGTGGGTAGAATCCAGGTTGATAATGCCGGGTTGCGACTTGTAGTCCGGATGGACGTGCGCTTTTGGACTCTTCTTTTCGAGGAGGCCCGAAGGATCAGGGTGAACATGAGCAAAATCTTCTCCAAGGGGTTCAGGCGGTGCAGAGAGCACGCACTGGGAGGGTGACGGCGGCCACTCCGGAGGGAATAGCGGTGCGTCGGTAAGTTTTCGCATGAAGTTTTTGTAACTTATGGCTTAACATAGGGGAAGCAAGCCTCTTTGTGTAAGCCAGGGTTGTCAGCCCAAGAA
>WBZZ01003939.1:155000-157500 GCA_019918135.1 Paulinella micropora
TCTATCTCAACGTCAGCGCCTCTCATACGTTTCTGAAACAAATGATGTACAGAGTGTGTGTTTGTCTGGGTCTGTCTGTATGTGTGCAATTATGTAAGTGTATGTATGTATGTATGTATGTATGTATGTATGTATAATATGTATGTATGTATGTATGTATTATGTATAAATGTATGTTTGTGTGTATGTTTGTATGTATGTATGTATGTATGTATGTATGTGTGTATGTGTGTGTCTGTATGTGTGTCTGTATGTATGTATGTATGTATCTATGTATGTATGTATGAATGTATGCATACACGCATACATGTATAGATGCATGCGCATGTATGTATATCTCTGCGCTGTTGGAAACTGCTGGGCTGGTCTTGTATCTATCATCGTATGTGTGTACGTACGTGCGTACGTACACGTGTATATACGTATGCATGTAATGCATGTGATGTATGTCATGTGTGTACGTATTGTATGTAGGTCCAAGGAGGAGTGTCGCAGCAGAGTGTACTTTGCACAGGGTCGTCCCGCTGCCTGGAGCCCCACCAGCTTCTTTTCCTGGCCCTTCACTCTGCCGCAAGAGGCGGTACTCACCGCATTCAAACGGCAAACATCTCCAGAACAGTTGAGATACAAACATGCTGAGCACATCATTCCACTGACCCTTGTCGTGAGCACATCATTCCACTGCCCCTTGTCGTGAGTTTTTGAAAGATGCTTTCGGCATTGTCATAGCATTCAGATTGACGGAGAACTATGAGATAACAGTTGGATTACTTTGTCTCTTTAATGTCCTCAGTGAAATCTCCCTCTTGTCACCACTGCAATTATATCCCCTCCCTTGCTCACTACTGCCATTATCACTCCTGCGTTGCCTCACTACTGCCATTATCGCTTCTCCGTTGCCTCACTAATGCAATTATCTCCCCTCTATTTCCTCACTACTGCCATTATTCCCCTCTATTTTCTCACTACTGCCATTGTCTTCTCACTGCTGCCTCAATTAGGTGTGTATATGTATACGTTGATGCATGTAGGTGGGACCCAACAACTTCGCACTGGGACAAAACAGTCCGCAGGTATGCATCTATGTATGTATGTATGTATGTATGTATGCATGCATGTATGCATGCATGTATGCATGTATGTATGTATGTATGTATGTATGTATGTTTCTTGGTTTCTTTGTTTCTTTGTTTAGTTCAACCTGACTGCCTTGATCAGCAACGCAGGTACATACATACATACATACATACATACATACAATCACATCTGCATACACACGCACATACATATGTAAAAACAAACGCACATAGAATTTTAGTCCAACATTTATAAATGGAAAAATAAATATATGCGTCTTTGTGTCTGTGTGTATATTTCTACTATCTATCTGTCCATCTATCTATGCAGGGATCAGCCATCCAAGTCTGATACAAGGCCGCAAGGCTTGGACAGATACTCTGGATTGGAAGGTCTGTCCTGTCTATCTGTCTATCTATCTATCTGTATGTCTATCTATCTATCTGTCCATCTATCCATCGATCTATCAACTCTGATACAAGTCTGCAAGGCTTGGGCAGATACTCTGGACTGCAAGGTCTGTCTATCTATCTATCTATCTATCTATCTATCTATCTATCTAGAATTAGGGGATGGTGTGGGTGTGCTGGGCCCGTGGTGGGGTGCCTTATGTGTGCCTAGCCATACGCCTATGAGTCACATGCCGAAATAGCGACGGGAAGCACAATCCTGTTCCCTCAGGGTGCCCTTTCTCGCTTGTTGAGCCCGGAATAAAACCCACAGTGCTCTGTCGGTTTATACTAGACTGTCGAACAGTCTCGAAACTCCATCTGCTTACTGGGCCCTCTGTAATGGAGGTGGGAGCTCGTTCTGCAAGGGGCGCTTTATGGAACGAGCCCTGGCCCCGCCTGGTACTAGGAGCTTTGGTATCGCCTGTATCAGTCCCTTCCGTGCAAACATCACGGCTTAGCTGGGCATCGGGTCAATACTTTACAGACTTGCTTGGTTGACGAAATCAGAAGCTCCTTTTTTCTGACATTAGTCGATATCTCATCTATCTATCTATATCTATCTATCTATCTATCTGTCTTTCTATCAACTCTGATACAAGTCTGCAAGGCTTGGGCAGATACTCTGGACCGGAAGGTCTGTCTATCTATCTGTCTTTGTCTATCTATCTTTTATCTATCTATCTATCTGTCAACTCTGATACAAGGCCGCAAGGCTTGGGCAGATGGTATAGACTGGGTCTATCTATCTATCTTTCTATCTATCTATCTATCTAGCTAGCTAGCTAGCTAGCTTGCTGTCTAGCTAGCCATCTATCTATCTATCTATCTATCTATATATCTAGCTATATATCTAGCTATATATCTAGCTATCTATCTAGCTATCTATCTATCTAGCTATCTATCTATCTAGCTATCTATCTAGCTATCTATCTATCTAGCTATCTATCTAGCTATCTATCTATCTGCAGGCC
>WBZZ01003939.1:167500-195019 GCA_019918135.1 Paulinella micropora
ATTGCTTTCTGTTTGTGGAATTCGCTAAACTTGGTGAAGAGCGGTTCTTTCAAAATGTTGTCTTCAACTTCTACTTCTCTATTAACTTCTAAATATTGTTTAAGTATATCTTTAAATTGTATAACGTCGAAGTGATGGTCTACATGGACATCAACCCGCTCATATATATCTCCACTTATTTCGCATATGTATCGGGGTTCCACGAATACATCAATTGCCACGAGATCTAGATATTCTTGTATTTGTGGTCTTATCGTATTCCTGCTCGCATCTTTTATCACTCTCGCCATTTTTTTTTATTCACTAAGCCCTATGAGGTCAACACAGCAATTCCACGAAAACTGCTTACCATTCGCACGAAAGTGATTGCCTTCAACATCGATGATGCCATCTTTTATGCCTGGATGATGAGTTATCAGGTCTCGCACGAAATCGCTATCTTTTGGGTTCAGTACTTCTCCATCAGTATATTTGCTTATAAGTCTTCTTATGTGGATTTTGATAGATGCTTTTGTTAGAAACCTCTTACCTCCAATGATATATAACTTACGTCGATAAAACATATTACTATATTATTATATTAGAAAAAAAAATTTTACAAAAATTAATTAATTACATCCATCCATCCATTTTAGTGATCTTCCAAGAAATTAACTATAACACTCACATTGCTTCCATTATTGACAGTCGCAACGGACTTTTGTAAAAATGTTAGATTTTCTCCAGGAGCGAGTTGTATGTCGTAAGTTCGCAGGTCAATAAGCTGGCTAGAAGTAGCATTAACAAAAAGTTTAAGAATTATATCCGTTATAACGGTAACACCAAGAGCAGTCGCAGCGATGTCCTTTGATACGATTGAAGTGTTAGAATCAATATCAGCAAAGTTCTCACCCGTAAGTGCTCCAGTCGTTTTCACAATTCTCACTATGTTAACCTTGCTGTCTTCGTTCGATATGCTCACGAGAGTCGGGTAAACAATTGAATAATTGGTCGCACCAGCATTAAAATTTGTTTTATTTTTTATCCTGAGAATTGGGCTTTCAGTAGTGCTCGCCTGCTCACTTCCTTCCGCCTCGTTCGATATACTTGAATTAATAGTGTTAGGTCCCTCAATAAACATACTACAACTTGCTGTTTTCAAACTTTGTATTCCAGTTCCAGCATTGTTATTAAATATTCGTGCCGCAAATGGGAGAGTTGTATTTCGTAGACTGACACCAGTGTTGGCATTCGCATACTTAATCATATGGACAAGCTGGAATTCGCCTGTATTTGGGTTCTCAATTGAAAACTTAATAGCGCCAAAGCCTAAATACTTGAATTGAATTTGAAACACATTTCCATTTGACCATACCAGGTTAGGCATATCTCCCGTTCCATTACACGGATCATTCCAGCCCGCTTGTGGAATCATGGTAGGCGCTCCTGCTTTGGTATGGAGAATATTCATACCATCATTTTTAGTCTTGTAAAAATAGAAACCATTATCTAATCCACTATCACCAATACCAATAAATGAATAATAATCTTTTGTTTCATCAGTATTCCATAAGGCGGTAAAGCGACACAAGACCCCCATACCCGTTCTATATATTTTTTTATTTTTTGCTTTCCATAATGGCATTGGCGGTAGCTTTCGCTTCTGTTTTCAATTCAGCCATATTCGCATTAAATTGTACTTTCGCATCAGTTTGAGTTAATGTCCATATACGTGTATTAACTGTATATGGAAAGATTTCTTGTAAGACTGGAGTTAATGAACTGGTTAAGGATTCTCCAAAGGCGGTTTTCATATTATTTGTTTCAATGTGTCCGTCATACCTGACTTTGATATTTACGAACTCTCCTTTCGGATTTTGTGCTATCAAATTTCTCTGGTACATAGGATCCTACAACCTCAAAAATATTTTGAGTAAGTTTCTTATATATTATCAAGAAAATAAATTAAATAACAAAATTAATTGTAAACTTACGATCTCAAAAACTTTGTCGTTAAGATGAACCGCTCGCAGGGTGAAAGAATTCGTCGTATTTACACATTAGTCTTCAATAGCACTGAAAACAAAAATACATCTTTTGATAACGACAACAGAACTCATGGGGCTGCAGCACCAAATACTGCCGCAAAGAAGGTTAAGACATATTACACCACTCTTGACGGAACTCGTCTCCAGCAATTTGATGTTAAAACATTAGAAAACGAAGACTATATGCTTCTCAAGGATAAGCTGAAGGGTAGTGCTATTTTGAATTCGAATGTGTATCATTACAACTGGTTTCATGTTGATACCTTTGATAACAATCGCCCCTTGTGGGATAAGGATACTGACGGCTATGAGGTGAGCGGTCTAAGCCTTGATACTGAAAGACGATATGAATTTGTTGCGACTACTCCCACTGCTATCCAAAACCATTACACTTATGCTATTCTTCAACGAAGCGTGCTTGTTAAGGGAATTGAAATTTTGATAAGTTAAACCCCCTCCAGTTAGGTGATAGGTTTTGATTTTCTCCATTAAGTGCCTGCTTCCAAGCCATGGGATACTCAATTTTGAATGGGAAGCCCTCACCCGCAATCTTTTGCTGGACACCCAAGATAACATTCGGGTCGGTCTCAACAGCAAGGAACAAATTCAAGCCAGAGATAGTAGCATTCGTGGCAGTAAGTGCCGCCCCAGTAGAAATACTGCTAGCATCAGTGCCGTAAAATGAAGTTCGTGGAGTTTCAGCCCACACAATCCGCATATCTAAAATTTCATTAAATCCGATAGTCTTGTCAAGTTCAAAAATTGTTCCAAATAGCATACCCAAAGGAAGTTTAACAGCTATAACGGGGTCGGCAGCATTATCAGTTCCACCTTCAAAATACTTAGCCTCATCATAATCGACATTGACAAGGCTATATGTTCCAGCAGTGCTATCAGCGAGAGCGGTGTCATTATGACGACGAGCATTCACACTCTGCACTTTGTAATATCCTTGAACTGCAGCTTTTACATCGGCAGTATTGGCTGCATCAGTAATTAGTTTTCTTTCTGCCACAGTTCCAACGACAATCTTTCCAGCATTACACTTTTGAAGCATAGCACCAGAGCCCGTCTTACTTTCAACAGCGGTATTATAGTCGCCGTGGTTCTCAAGAGACTTAAATTTGTCATAACTAATCTCAGGCTTCCACACTATCTTAGTATAGTTGCCTACGTGTTGAAAATTACACAAATACTGCCCGCTTCGACTTCGCAGTTCAATAATTTTAATCATACTTAGACAATCCATATAGATACGATTGTATCTGTTCGCACCACCCGCAGCAGTTGGAGTGTAAGTAAATTTCAACACAGACCTCGCCAAGTTCAAAGGGCTGGTAGGAATTTCAAATGTGCTTTCAAGCCCGCCTGCGGTGGTAAGTGTGATATCACCTGCACCTTCACGACTAGTAAGTTTATTCAGCTCATACTTGCCTGTGAGCAGTTCCTTAGCCTGATGGACTAGTTCTCCTCCGTATTGGACAGGCATTTTTCTTTTCTGTTTTGCAGTTTGTAAATCAACGACACTATATCTTATAGATAAAAAAATAAATAATTATAAAATTAACGAGATTTTAACAAATTAAAAAATGAATTAAATAAATCAAAATAATTCGTCTCGCGATGAATCAACAATGTCATTACAATGCCGAGACCGTTGAGGTTTATTGGTTGATCGTTCTCATCAGTCAAGTAAAACCTAAATACATTGTTAGAATTAGTAGATAGTCGTTTGCCATACTCCGACCCGCTTCCATCATATATAACAGCCGAACGGTATTTCATTCGCTGTGTATATTTCTTGGAGAACATGGTTATCACCTTCGCCAATGAGGTCCGACTGTAGATACAATGTTTTTTCGCCCGTCAAGATTATGACATTTGACGACCTCAGTGTATTATTAGCAAAGAAATATGTTGAATCGCGGTCAAAACCCATTACTTCGTGGATACGAGTTTCGGTGTCAAATATAAACCGCGGTTGAATTCCTAGGTTGCCCGCTACGGTAAATAATAACTTGCCGTCTTCTGGGTCGGTATTCGTGTTGTTGCTAGTTATTGTGTATGTGTAATGGTTTGGACTGTCTGCGGTCAGCACTTCGGCCAGCTTATTTTTTAAGTTGTTCATTGTGTAGTTTCCCTCGGGTATCGTAATGAGTGCCTCATAGCCATCTTCACTCAGAGTAAAAGTGTTGTAAGGACTTGCCACAGAGTAATATGATTTCGGCACATAGATATGTAAAATTTTACAATGTGTCGGGTTGTCTAACCCCTTCATATCGATGGAGTGAGTGAAATCGCTATCCGTGCCGTTTATCCTATTTTTGCTGTTGACATAGTAAATGTTAGAGCTCCTGCCTCCGCGATAATCCATCAAAAAAACTATAATATATATATGAAAATATATTTTTGTTTTTAATTACTTCAAACCACTTGGGGGTGCGGGGGCTTGCCCCTGCTGCTTCAAATATACGTATCAAAGCCGTAGCCGTTCTAACTCCTCCGCTTCTTTTTCTTTTAAGTCTGTGAAACCGCTAGCAAATTTAAATCTCACTCCTTTTGCTCTCAGGAGAAGAAACCGCATTGAGTGCCATCCGCAAGTATCTGAGGTGTCGCTTTGTTGTTTAACTTGATTAACCTTCATTAATAAATAACTATCAGGACGGCTTTTATCTAACAGCTGTTTCATTTGATGTTGGAAAAGTTCAGTCGGCTCATATTCGGCTAGCGGGTCATAAACTTCAACAGCCCTGTCTCCATTCAAAGAAATCCAAACTGCTATCCAGTGCGAGCCTCCTTGATTATGGCGGTCTAAGTTCATTATGAAGCCGTATCGCTTTCTGCTTCCAGGGTTCAAAGTGTTGAGCTGGTCGCTGGGAACTGTGCCGAGAAACCACTTATGTTTTTTCATAATCTCATTTATTTCGTGCGTCATTAAACCTCTGTATGGGTCTGAGGTGGTGCGGGAGCCTGCTCCTGGAGTGTCGTTTTCTAAAGGTGGTGGTTGTGTATCTGGTGGTGGTTGTGTATCTGGTGGTGGTTGTGTATCTGGTGGTGGTTGTGTATCTTGTGGTGGTGCTTGTTGTTGGTCTGCTTGGGGTGCTTGTTGTTGGTCGGGTGCTTGTTGTTGGTCTGCTTGGGGTGCTGGTGCTTGCACCTGCGTCAACTCAAATATTAGCTGTTTAGCCTCTGGTGAATTAGGGGTTGGTTGTGGTAGCGGTGGTTGTTTTGTCTGTGGTGTTTTCTTTTCTTTTAGAAGTTTATCTACTCTATCCCAACCGTCCTCAGGAGAAGTTATTTTTTCTGTAAATTTTTGAGTGTATAACCATTGTTTCAATGTCTCTGAATAATTTTTCTTTTTACCTTTTGATTTTATAATTTTGATATCAATACCTGCTTTTATGAGACTGGATACTACGGCGCGATTTTTAGGTTTTCCAGTATTTTTTCGTTTTAATCTCATACCATCTGTAAACATAGCATCAATAATTCTTTTTCTCTTTTCGTCTTTCAAATCTTTTGCTTGCTTATTTGCTTCATCAGTTATATCAGTTATTCCGCTTGGAGATGATTTTGGAGTGTGTTTTTTTTGGCGTTTTTTATCAATAGATGGGTCTGGCGGTGCTGTTAATAGTCCTTGCTTAGTTCTCCGTTCTGTCAGTAATTCCTTAATAAGTCGTTGCTCTTTCCTGAGTTCTCTGTCCTTTTCGTCCTGTCTTTCTTGTATGTCGGCTAATTCTTTGCGGTGTTGCCTCTTCCTTTCCTGGTCTTTTTCTTCAATGTCCGCTTTCTCCTTCTTGTCTATGGCTTCTATCTTTTCATATTTCTCCTGCTTGAGTTTATCTAAGTGGTCTTGAATAGCCATTCTTGTGTTCTGTTCAATCTCTGACAAGCTTTGAACTTTTTTCTTGTCTTCCTTCTTTGTCTTCGCCCTCTTCGGCCTGCCTAAACATTTCATAAATAGCTTAACAATTTGAAGCGTTGATAAGTCATTTGTCTTCTTTCCGAAGTTTAGATATGCTCGTTTTCCTTTTACTTTGATATATGGCCGACCATCCTTCGTTCTGTATATCCTCGGCGGTCGTTGCTTAGTTTTCTTTCGTCCTCCACGGGTTTTGGTGTTCATATATATTAATGTAAAAAAAAAATAAAAAGTTTAGTTTAATATTTGAAACCACCTCGGGGTTTTTGCGAGCAAAAAGCTCAACTCGTTGAGCATGTTAAAATTTAAGTGCTCCACGGCCGCGTTGCTTGCCGTATCCCATATCGCTCGCAACCTTTTGAACTTTGCCAGCATAAGGAACACCAACTCTATCCAAAGCCCCAGCGAAGCGAGAGATTGTTTTGTCTTTTTTCAAATAGTTATTAATATTCCTAAATGTATTTCCGACCTTTTCCCAATTTATTTTACCTCCCTTTTGCTCGCAACCCTTTTGTTTCTTGCGACCAGTTTTCTTTTTTCCGCCCGCCATTGTGTTTGAGTTTCTTGTTATTTTCCGACTGTTGGAATGACTTCAACCCTCGTTGTTTTCACGACCATTATAATATATGAAAAAAAATAAATAATAATAAATTACAAAAATCGTTTATTAAAATTTTGCCTCAGTTCGTCCGATACCGCATCAACATACAAAAAGTTAAACCTCTCTTTCGTCGCCTCATGGTATTTTTCAATGAAGTAGTCGAGGTCGTAGCCGAGGTCCAGATGCTTATACACAAGTTCTATTTTATCGACACTCTGACCAGGAAAAATGAGAAGGTAGTCCAGCTGTTTAATAGCATCAGGTCGTAAATTGTTTAGGTACTGCGAGCTCATATTAATAACCTTTGACTTGTAGTGTCTATGTTTTTTCAACAGGTCGCTCACAGACTTATCCCTTAAACCTGAGCCGAGGTCGTCTAACACGAAAACAACATCGGGAGTTTGATACTTAGACGGTCTCGGGGGTTTTTCGCCTCCCTCCTTTCTTCTTTTCTTCTTTACCAAAATAAAGAAACTTCGGCTTCGGTTCTCCTTTACCGTCCTGTACAATCTCTCCTTCTTCTTGCTCTTCATCTGGCTTATTGAGCTTGTCTAATTCGTAATCAATCACACTGTATCCGTCCGTTTTCAAATATGTGTATATAGCCATCGGGTTTCTCTTCTTCTTGAAGTGCTTAACAATTTCTTTGTAGATAACATCTTTATGTATTGTTGAAGCAATAATAACAATCCTTGTTTTTCTATCCGTCGTCCTTTTCAGGATTTCGAACAATGCTGTCGTCTTACCGCTCTTCTTGCGAGCGAGAAGAAAAATATTAGCGAACGGCTCATCAAATAACTTATGTCCTTTTGCCAACTTGTCGCCATCTCCGTTTTGCTTAACTGGTCTAACTCGTATATCGTTAATTTTTTCCATCGTCGCTATATTTTATCATCCGAGAACTTCTAAACAAATAGCAATTCTTCCAGCTAGCGGGTCAGTCTCGATATTGCCATTGTCCGTTTTAAGCACTTTAAAAGTGTAAACCCCGTCAGACCAACCTACTACTCCTAAGTTGTAGCCGAGATTTGAAATGTTTGCCGTGGTGCTGTCTGCAAATGTGCCAATAATCCCGATGCGGTCCATATAAAGGATTTTTGTTTTCGTCTCGGCTGAATTATTCATGTAGTGGATAAACTTAACATTCATTCTTGTTGGGGTAAAGTTCATTTGAATGTTTTTGTCAAATGTCTTGCTACCTCCAGCAAAATCATTACTTAGAAAAATAATCTTTTGGTATTTGAATTCACTCATACTATATTGTGTATAATATCTTATGTTATTAATATTATTATTTGTGTGCTCTGTGTTAGGTCGGACCGCCTGCGACTTTTACTCCCGATACTCGGAGAAAAAGAACGAGTCGTGTGCTTATTGTATAAAGCAAGGGGTAGAAACTGGTTTTAAGTGTGTTTTTATAAATAACGGAAATAATATGTGTCGTAGTTTTGATGAGGCACTGCCCTTAATGTGTGCGGGTGGTAATAGATGGTATATGACACATATATATGAATGTAATTCTATTTAAAGATAATGATACATAATAATAACAAAGGATAGACAATATGCCACGGGTTGGAGATTGTAAGAAAGGTAAAATTTGTGTGATTAGGTCATACAAGACTGATTTAATTTATGTTGGTGCAACAACTCAAACATTAGCTCAGCGAATGGGAAGACATAGACAAAATTATAAAGAACATCTATCGGGAACCAAAGTGAAAGGAAAAGGGCTATATTCAAGCTTTGAAATATTAAAACTTGGCGATGCTTATATTGAGTTGCTAGAAGACTATCCGTGCGATAATGTTAATCAATTACTCCGCAAGGAGGGAGAATGGATTAGAAATAGCAACTGTGTAAATAAAATACTTTCTGGTAGGACCAAGCAGGAGTATGTAGAAGACAATAAAGTGCGGGTAGCTGAAAAAACAAAACAATATAGAGAACAAAACAAAAACAAAATAGCTCAATTGAACAAAGAATGGAATGAAAGAAACAAAAAATATGTGTCTCAAAAGAAAAAAGAGTATAGAGAAGAAAATAAGGAACATCTTAAATTTGCGAATAAGATTTGGAGAGAAGATAATAAAGAATATATTACACTAAAACAGAAAGAGTATTATGAGAAAAATAAAGAAATTCTTCTTGAAAAAAATAGAACCCGCGCTTCAGCAACGATTGAATGTGAATGTGGAAGACGTATTAGGAATGACAGCATACAGAAACATAGAATAAGTCAAATTCACTACGACAATATGGTAGGATTATCAGCCTTTGGTCTTTAAATTACTTCTTGCTAGAAGATGGACTAGGAATCACAATTCCTATTAATAAACTTATGAGCCCGACATAAATATTTCCAGTTTCACAACTGACATTCGGGTCAGATAGCCTCACGATACAAAGGGTTATAATGGAGATAATGATACCCATTTGAAGTAAGTACTTAATAAGACGGCTGTCAGTTTTTTTGTTTAGACATACAACAGTCCCAGTTGTCTTCGTATTCGTGGTCTAATTTTTTTCTTCCTGCTTAATTTGGACATCTAGCACGCGGTTCTTCAACTCTGGTGTCAGTTCGCCATCTAACTCAATAACTGGAGGTGGTGGATGTAATCTAGGAGGCATTAAAACTATGTTGGGATTACGGAGGAAATACGACTGCTCGGATTTCTGCTAATTGGCTTGCTTGGTCTTGTAGTCTCTTAAGTAGAAGTTTATTTTCTTTTTTCCAAATTAACTACCTTTTCGGATAATTGTTGAACTGCCTTAATTAATGGTGCGATGAACTCAGAATAACCTATACCATAACCTACATCACTATCAACACATTCAACATCTTCTGGATTAATACTTACACCTTTCAATTCGTATTCTTTTCTTTGCTTTGGACACGGAACCATAATTGTTTCTTTTATAAAACCGCCAAAATCTGGCATATTCATTTCTTCCAGTAGATCTTCTAATTCCTGTGCTATCAAACCAGTCCTACATTTTTTTTTATCATCAATCATACGATAACAGACTGGATTTAACTTATTAATAAAGTCTAAACCTAAACATTCCTTTATATCTTCTTTTTTTCGTCTGTCTGAATATTGAATAGGATTAGACGATACCCATAACTGCCCGTCGCTTGCTCTTAAAGACATTAAAACGGCATTACGGTTTTCCCAAATAAAACCTTCTGTAGAGCCCGTGCTACATCTAAATCTTAAAGCATAACTGGTTATACCGCCTCCAACACCTCCTGCTAGTGCTGCTGCTGTTCCACTCAATGCTTTATTAGTTCCGCCAGATTGAGACATATATATTCCCCAGTCCGTATTTGCTGTCTCCCACATAAATATTCCTCTCGCATTCGTCCCGTCTGTTGCTCCTTGTATTCCTATTTTTGCTCCACTAGTTAATGTTGTGGTCGTTAGCACTCCAGTGTATGTAATTCCCGCATTTGCTGTTGATAATCCTGCTGTGCTTATGTTCATTGCTTCTGACCATGTTATATTTCTCCCCGCGGTTATTCCTGATTTATATTTAAAAACAAGTTTATTGCCACCTTTAGCTATTGTAAAGTTTGAACCAGAAGCACTTGATTTCCAGTTCGCACCATCATAATAAGAATCAAAGCTTGAAGTAATATTGTCGTGTGTCCAGTTCAATAATTGCAATGTTTGAATAAGCATCTTGTGTTGTTATCGCCTGTAAGTGTGCTCCTCCAATATTACCTGAAGTTCCATATAATTCTAAACCACCTGTTGCTCCCACTCCTTTCGTTATGTTGCCTATGATTATCGGCTTAGTTGACGCGGTCGTTATTTTGTCGCTTGCCGTTATTGTTGTTTTTGATATACCCGCAGTTGAAGTAATTGTTGTTCCTGTTATTGTTCCGCCATTTGTTATGTTGTTTGAATTCATATCTAAGGCACCATAAAACTTCATACCACCAGCATTATTAAAACGGACGATATCAGATGAAAGAAATTTAGCATCTGTAAGTTTTGAAATATAAAGTCCTGCTCCTTTTGCTACATCGTATGCTATATTCGTAAATACATAACCTCTTTGGTCTGCGGTTCCACTTGAATCGGTGTTTAGAGTATATGAGAAAGACTGCCAATATCCTGTTGTCTGTGAAAAGAATATATCTCCTCCATTTTGGTTTAATATACGTGCCCCATTATATGTAATATTTCCACCATTAATGATATCCTTATTATTAAAATCAGCACCGTTCAATAAAGTTAGACCTCCTATCTCATTTCTCGTCCCATCAAATGTTTTAATTCCCGTTATTGTTTGGTCTCCTGTTAGTTTCACATTTTGCCCATCTTTTGTATCTACATAAGATTGTGTTGCTACCAAGGCCCCGTTTATGCTTATATTACCTCTTGTGTAAAGTTCCATTAAGTCCATTTAATGACATTAATAAGACCTCGCTTGATGTTTCCCATATAAATCCCTGAGTAGCATCTGGATAAATTCTCGTTCTAATAGCGCGACCAGTAAAGTCGTTGCCAGCGCAAGCGGTTCCATTTCCAAAAGCTTTACTAGCGCCAGAAGATGCCATATACAGAGAATAATTATAATTAAGATAATTCCACAACCATAGCCCGTAATTACTAGTTCCATCGTTTCCTCCCTGTATGCTTAATTAACAAGTGGCTCCTGCGGTTAAGTTTGATACTCTTCCACTCGCGGAAAGTGTTGTCGTTGATACTCCCGAGTTCGCTTTAATTTCACTGCTAAATGTCTTAACTCCTGCTATGGTTTGGTTCGTTGTTAGGTTTACGAAATTGTCATCTACATAACTTTTGTTAGCCCCGTCTGTTGCTGTTGTTGGTGTGGCTAAGTTTGTTATTTTTTTGCTGTTCAAACTTAATGTCGTGCCAGATGCTGTCATAATTAAAGTATCGCCTGAATATAACTCTACATACGAGCCAGTTATTTGTATCGGATACCAAGTCGCTGTTGCTGTTTTCTGTGCTGCGATCACTCCTATTTTTGTATCAAAGGCTATTGCAATACCATCAAAAGAAGTAGGATTGGATGAACCGCTTACTTCTATTGTTGATGTAAATTTTTTATTTCCAGCTATGGTTTGGTCTCCTGTTAGTTTAACCACGGTAGTATCAAGGGCGGAAATATCAATGCTGTCAACAGTGCCCACATTTGTTATGTTAAACCCTCCCATATTTAATCCTGCCGTCATACTGGCGGTGCCGTCTAATCTAAGAAAAGGTGAAGCAACATTTCTCCATTGTCCTGTGCTATAAATTAGCAGTTGATTGTCTGATGGTGTGCCTGTTATCACTACATCGCTGTGTGTATCAATACTTCCGCTTGCTGATACTTTCGCTGTGTTCGTGTCGTGCTCTGATAACCAAGTCGTGATAGCCCTACCATTTAGTTGTCCTACATTTGTAATGTTTTGACTATTCATATTTAGTGCCCCAGTCATATTCGCTGTTCCATCTAATCTAAGAAAAGGTGAATTTGTGTTTCTCCATTGTCCAGCGCTATAAATTAATAATTGATTATCTTGTGCTGTTGATATGATAACATCGTTATGAGTATCAATAGAGCCATCCGCAGATATTTTAGACTTGTTCGCATCGTGCTCTGTAAATAAAGTTGAAACAACTCTCCCATTTAGTGAGCCTACATTCGTTATATTTTGAGTATTCATATTTAAAGCCCCTGTCATATTCGCAGTGCCATCGAGTCTCAGAAAAGGTGGAGCCACATTTCGCCATTGTCCAGTTGAATAAATGAGTAATTGGTTATATGAGGGCGTGCCTGTTATCAATACATCGCTGTGTGTATCAATTGAGCCGTCTGCTGAAACTTTATCGTTATTTGCCTCGTGCTCTGTTATCCAAGTATCAACATCTTTGGTATTTAGTAAATTCACTCCTGTTATATTCAAATTACCTCCCATACTAATGTTGCCGAATTCAACATTAATTGGAAAGGTTTTATTTACCCAGTTTGTTGAGTTGTATGTTAGATAACTATTTGTTGCTATTGGTGCTGTTATGACTACATCGGATAGTGTGTCAATTGACCCGAGGTAGGTATTCTTCCATTTGCCTTCTACATCATTGTAAGTTAAGTATTGTCCGCTAGCTTGTGCTGATATGTTTGTATCTATGAGACTGTATAAACTGGTTTGGTGCGGATTGGACGTATTGCTTCTGTGTTAAGTTGAAGCATAGACATCAGCATTATTTGAAACCCGTTGCTCGGTGTAGTATAAACGGCTACCTTCTTTTAAGTCAGCCGTGCTTTTGGTAGCCAGTCGTGTATCAAATCGTCCGTCAGTATAATACAGATTTACGGGGTCGGCATCTTCTGGCACTCTGTCTGTATTTAAGCCGACGATATTTGTGTTCGTTAAGTCTAAGTTAAGTATATTTAGACTATCGACGGCCAACTCATTAAGACCTAATAAACTTTTGAAGGATGAACCTGACATTTGAACCTTTTGAAATAGCTTCACCAAAACCTGCGGAGGTGCGGAGGCGGAGTCTCTGCTATTATTATATTTGTTAAAAATTATTTATTAATAAAAACTAAAAAATATTATTTTGTATATTAATATAATCAAGTCATAAAATGCCGAGAGGTAATAGAGAGGTCGCGATGAAAAATCTTGAAAAGGGATGGGAGGCAAAGAAGAAGCAGGCTAAGCAGAGAAAGATTAAGAGGGCGAGGGAACTACTTGCGGAGGAAGAGGCTAAGAATGTGAAAGAAATGACGGCGGAACAGCAGATGGACCACGTTTCTAAAAAGCAGTTGGCGAGGGATACGATAGATGCTAGAAATGGTGAGCCGATTGAAGAAAGCAGCTCGGATGAAGAGGTTGAACAGGACTTCGTTGATATTGTCGCTCGACGGGTTGCTGGTATGAAATTAAAGACTAAACAGAAGAAGGCTAAGAAGGTGGTAAAAAAGAAACTGCCAGAACTGGAGGAAAGCGAGGACAGCAAAAGTTCTGAGGAAGAAGAGGAAGAGCCTCAGCCGAAGAAAGGAGGGAAGAAGGCTGGCTGTGTTAATGTCAATGTTTACGCAGGACAGTCAGAGAAGTCAAAAAAAGAAAATAATGATACATCTGAAATTTTTCTCAAGTTCTAATATATATGAGTAAGATAAAGAACCTTCCGTTAGATGTCCGTTTTCACATTATGGACTATCTATATAATCGTTTTTAGTATGACTTCAATAACTGTTATGTGTGTGGATTGAGCTTGTGCTTAGCTAATAGACAGATTACAGCGATTGACGATACATTCGACCGATTTTATACTTACGAGTTTTGTTCTAATTATTGTTTTGAACTAGAAAAAAAAGAAAGATTAATATATAAGGATACAGCATTAGGTGTCATTAAGTATTAGATGGACCACAAACATAGCAATCCACAAAACAATAGTACAGATGAAGTTGTGGAAGATGAAGATGAAAGAAAGGAACAGCAAGCTCTTGAAATCCACTATCAGAAGAGATTACCAACTGATAAATGGAATACGATATGGTCTGACAAACCACTTAAACAAGTATTTGTAGACCTCGCCGATATGTCAAAACTAAAAGACAAGAAAGGTAATAAAGGCTATGCGTGGATGTTGTTTTGGATAGACACACACAGCCGATTTTTAATTATTAAACCACTAAAAAATAAAACGGCTAAGTTTATTTAGCTTTAAAATCTATACCGTACACTCCGGAATCCATTACAACCGACAGCGGGAGTGAATACAAAGGAATAGTCAAAGATTATTTCAGAGACAACAACGTCGAACACCGGACGGTTGAAATAGGAGACCACCGGGCTCTTGCGATCGTTGATCGGGTTATTAAAACAATACGGAGATGGTTAGACATATTATTTGAAACTAACGGAAATTTTACTGGCTTACTTCGATTGATGATATGGTAGACGCTTATAATATGCGTCATCATAGAACAATTCAAAATAGACCGATTGATGTATTTAAAGGTGTAAATAAAAATAAACAGCGTATTCAACGCGATGGTCTAATTGATGAATTTGAGCCGGGCGATAAAGTAAGAAAGGAGTTGACGAGAAGCATTTTTAGTAAAGGAGGAAAAACTTGGTCGAAAAAAATTTACACTGTTAAGGGTCGTTCTGGTTTCAAGTTGATATTAAATTCAGACGAGCTAGTAAGCCCCCGGGAATTATTAAAGACTCAGTTCGACAAACCGGTAGACGAAGAAAAACAAATAAAAGAACAAGTAAAAGAAATAACAAAAGAAAAGAAAACAAAAGAACAGTTAAAGAGAGAAGACATGATGAGGGAAATGTCCGGACAAGCAAAAGAGAAAAGAAAGCAAAACTAATATTAGATTTATAGATTTAATTAAATGAAACGCCTTATTGGAAGAGTCCATTTGATGAGTCTAGTTCTACCTTTCAATACGCGGCTAATGTCGGAAAAAGAATTGAAAATAATTAGCTCATCTGGTCCCCCGACTGACACTAGAAAATGAAAATCATGTGTGGGTCTCTCAATCCATGTATTTCTTTCAATGTGAGCAAAAGAAGTAATTTTCCTTCTCTTCCATGTCTTCTGGTTTGCTGCTATAGATTTTTATCTTTTGCCAGAGAAAAGAAAATCTCTCGGAACGGCGACGAAACTTACGTCATTTCTAGCGTGAATCAAATCTTGGATGTCTTCAAACTTCCTCCATCCGTCAGGAATGTCGTTTTCAATCGGTGGAGCTGGGTCGGGCTGGACGGGGATGGGCTGGACGGGAGCAGGGTCGACAGGGGCGGGCTGGATGGGAGCAGGGTCGGCGGGAATGGGCTGGACGGGGATGGGCTGGACGGGGGCAGGGTCGGCGGGGATGGGCTCCAGCGCGACGTTGCGAAAAATGTCTTCGAGCTCCTCCATCTTGCTTTGCCACTTCTTGACTTTGGACATTTCTGAAGACTGACGAGAATTTTTCTTGACACGTGATTTAGGTTTAGGTTTCCTGGATCAGATTTTGGCGGACGGGTTATTTCAATAATTTTTACCGAAAAACCCTATATAAATAATTTCGATAGGCAATAGAATTTAACAGCGACTGCTTTTTTTTAGACGAATAGTGTCTTTTTGTCTTTTTGTCTTTTTGTCTTTTTGTCTTTTTGTCTTTTTGTTCGTGGGACCTCACTCGTGAGCAAACAAAACCCCCTGAATATGTCTTTTAATCTGATACCAAACAATGTTAAAGGAAAAGAAGAATGGATTGAGCAGTTCGAAGACGGATATTTGATTAAGAGACTGAATGAAATGATAAAAGCGAGGAAAGAGATTGAGAAAGATGAAGACCTGATTGAAGAAATGAAGACCGCATTAGAAAAGAAGAAAGAACTACTTAGTGCGATTGATATCATTTTGAGGAAGAATAATAAGGAGCAAGGCGAGATTGAAGAAGATGTGATGAAAGACAGAAGAAGAAAGAAAAGATTAAGAAAGATTGAAGAAGAAAGAAAATTGATGAAACTGTGGAAGAAACAGAACAGAGACTTAGTTGAAGGATATGATATTGAAGAGATAGAATCCCTTGTTGAAGGGTCTACCTTTACAAAAGCTTGGCTATCAAACAAAAAAATGACATAAACGAGGGAAGTCCTAACATGAACAGAGCTCTACGGTGAGGTCGTTACTTGATTTTTAAGTTTTTATGCCTCCTCGTGAGTGAAAAGTTTAATATGCCTCCTCGTGAGTGAAAATTGAAATAGTTGAAAAAAATATAAAGTTGTGGTAGACTTAAAAAACACTGCCCCATACAGTATGTGTGGTGGCAGGTTTGTTATTCTTCGCGATGGAGGTGGGTGATAGCTACTGCTACTAACAGGTAATTTTTCTATTCCTGGACTTAAAAACCCTGCCCCATACAGTATGTGTGGTGGCAGGTTTGTTATTCTTCGCGATGGAGGTGGGTGATAGCCACTGCTACTAACAGGTAATTTTTCTATTCCTGTAAAGTGTAATGCCCCCAACGATAGCTCGTAAAAAGTCGGTAATACAACCAAACACAGTCCTCAAGAATGAGAATGATGTCTCGTTGTATTAGCTCAGTGAAGCCAAGAAGGAAAACTGCAACAGATCAGGAATAAAATGGCATCAGGTCCAATCCGGACAAATAATACTGAAAAACAAGCTGGTGCACCTGTCACCAGGAAAAGATACTTTTTACCGGCTATCCGGGGGGTGATGCCTACAGTACCCCCTCCCGATTTTATGACGGAAATAGCATTTTCGTCATACACCTTCTGATTTCTTTCTGCAAATAGTATGCGCTATGGAGTCATGCCACACAGCGCATCGACCCACGGATAGACGCTAAAAGATGATAAATATATCCTCATACGGCACGTCAAAGCGGATTCTCTAGCCTTTCTTGTAAATTTTGAACTCCTTCCCCTCAATTTTTTTTTTCGGCAGTATGTCAAGAACAAACGTACTATTAATAAAAAATACAAGCAACGTGGTGCTGTATTCCCCCCTTGATCTCCTTCTTATTATTATTATTATTCTTATTATTATTATTATTATTATTATTATTATTATTATTATTATTATTATGGACACCGTGATAGCCCAGTGGTCAAGTTCTACCATCTGGGCCCTGTCGCCAGTTCGATTCCCGTCGGTGCCACCAGTATTTTCATTGAACATACCGGTCTATTTCTGGACCAGTATTTTCATTGAACATACCGGCCCGTCTGGAAGTGTTGGAACTGCCCTTGCGGGGGTGTCATTAGAGCTTATCGTCAATTCTTCGTACTCCCCTCACGGGTGAGACGATGGAGGCGCATGTGCAGAAATGCATCAGCCATTGACAGAGAAGCACTATTATTATTATTATTATTATCATTATTATTTGGACACCGTGATAGCCCAGTGGTCAAGTTCTACCATCTGGGCCCTGTCGCCATTTCGATTCCCGTCGGTGCAACCAGTATTTTCATTGAACATACCGGTCCGTCTGGAAGTGTTGGAACTGCCCTTGCGGGGGTGTCATTAGAGCCTATCGTCAATTCTTCGTACTCCCCTCACGGGTGAGACGATGGAGGCGCATGTGCAGATTTGCATCAGCCATTGACAGAGAAGCACTATTATTATTATTATTATTATTATTATTATTATTATTATTATTATTATTATTATTATTATTATTATTATTATTATTATTATTATTATTATTATTATTATTATTATTATTATTATTATTTGCCCGTGCGGGGGTGTCATTAGAGCCTATCGTCAATTCTTCGTACTCCCCCCACGGGCGAGACGATGGAGGCGCATGTGCAGATTTGCATCAGCCATTGACAGAGAAGCACTATTATTATTATTATTATTATTCACAGGGAGATCGTAAGTACATTGTCTTTTTTAATGACATGCCCTTGTATAAGGCGGATATCCTATGATATAGTATTAGGGGGCCAGTCCTAATAGCTATATCCGAAGTCGAGGTGTATGTACCCGACCCTGCGATATACCGACACAAGTAGAGATTGACCGTGCTCAGGTACGACAGTATATAATCTATCGTAAAAAATAATTTAATGAAAGTTTCAGAGAACATTTCATTTTCGAGAACATCATCCCAGGACTTGGAAAGGGACATACCCGGGAACACCATCGCTCAATACACTAGCGATCCCCGTATACGGTGTAGTATCATCGTCGATCGACCTTTCGCACTCGTATGCTGCGATCGAATGCCAAGTTATATCACTGAGTCTTTTTAATATTCATATTGATAACTGATGATGCATGATCAAATCATGATACGCCGTGGGCAATCAACCAGTTTGTTTGAGACGCATAAAGAAAAATAGTTTCTTTGTCACTGCCTTCGTCGTCTGGCGCAGATTTCTTTGCCTGGTGGAGGACCACCAACAAAAGTCAGATCGAACTTTGACTGTTCGAGAATGTCCCAGATCTTATTAGGGATTCCGCCCAACGATAATTCAAAAGGGACATCAAGCACTCCTCTTGGCAGTGTCTGAATGGTCCACGCAGTGTAATCCTTGTCTCTGGGAGTAATTGTATCATCCCATGTCTCGAGACTTTTTGCGTCTTTATATACTGGCAGATAATGTCTTGCCTTTGGATCCTCAACCGGGTCCATACTTCTCCAGAACTGGAGTATCGGTTGTACTATCTTTGCGGCTGATGATATTTTGAGTGTCCGTGTGACACGCATGTGTCGTGGGACCGCCACGACCCGCATCAAGTATAAGTCTGAGAGAGTGTCATCAGCGACATGTTGTTCCGCTGGTCTCATCAGATAGAAAACATTTTTCACCCATGCGATGGTTGCTATCGCATCGCCTTCCTTCCATCGCTCATGGACAATCTAAACGTTGCCCGCGTTTGGGTCAGTGTCCGTCCCCTCCTCCTCCTGGTGGACGTCCTTTGATCTCATCGACCTCATCGCCTTCCTCGGTTGGTCGTTGATAAGATCATTCCGCGCTCTCCTTAGCTGCGCCTCTGTGATCTTCTCCTTCTTTCCGCTATGCTCTCGCGGAGACTTAGACTGAGTCCCCACCGCGCTTAAGCGGTCAGTCTTCTCCTTGCTGTCCACCTCACTCTCCTCCTTCTCAGCTATCGGTGCCCGATAAGCATCGTCTTGGTCTATGCCAGCCTCCTTGTGGATGGGCGGCACCTCTTTGAAATCATCCTTCATCCGTTTTAACGCCTCCTCAACGGATTCATCTTCCAGTAAGAAGGGATCATACTTAATCAGCCTTCTTACATTCACAATTTGCACCTTCCCTCTACCCCTGATCTTGTAATTCAGAGGTCCCGTCTGTTCCATAATCTGATAAGGTCCTTTCCAGTGAGTGAACAGCTTAGAGCTGACTCCCTTCGGGACTTGAGGACGGTACAATAGTACAATATCCCCGACCTGGAACTTGATCTGATCCAAGTGCGCTTGTCGCACCCCTTCAGCATCAGTCTTTCGGCGCTCCGCCTCTCTATGCGCCCTGACTATTTGTTCCGCCTCCATCTTCACTCTAAGTCTCATCCCAAACAACTCATCCGCATCCGCCCAAGTGTCTTTTGGGTGAAGGAGCGAAGTCGGGATATCAGGCTCACGCCCATATACTAACTGATATGGCGAGATTGAGCTCTTCGAGCCTCCTAACGCCGTAGAGAGTAGACAGTTCATTGCAAACGCAAATGATGGTGCTGCCTCGACCCATGCTCTTTGATTCTCCTTCTTCGTGCAATACATCTTTAGTGAGGCTTTGAGGGGTCTGTGTACCCGCTCGACTTTCCCATTTGCTCGCGGGTTATAGGCAGTAACACATTGCCATTTCATCCCGTAAAATTTAGATAGTTTGTCGATGACCTCGTTATTAAAGTCCGAGCCTCGATCAGAACATATCTTTCTTGGTACTCCGATCTGTGAGATGATCCTATCGATCAGCGCCTCGGCCGTCGTCTTGCCGGTAACGTCTTTGACAGGGATGATCCACACATAGTTGGTGGCTCTGTCAATAGCCGTAAGGAGGTATTTGTAACCATCCTTCGATTCTGGGAAAGGTCCCACATGATCAATGTGTATAAACTCAAACATCCCCGCATGAAGAGGAAATTCGCCAATCAGGCCGAAATTTGCCTTCAGTGGTGTTTTGTTTATCTTGCACGGGATGCATGCATCCACCGCCTGATCTATCTCCTCCTTCATCTTCTTCCACCAGAATCGCCTCGCTACGAACATGTGAGTTCGTTGTCGACCCGGATGCGCCAAAAGTGGGCATTGTGGGCTGCGACAAATATAAATCGTCTCAGACTCTCCGGTACCCAAAGGGTCCATTTGTCCGGCTGTGGCGCATAGCGACCGTGAAGGCCCTTGTACCACAGTAGACCATCTCTCCATCCCATCTCCTTCATCTGATCTTTGATCGCTTTCGTCATCCGTAGCTCATCCGGGTTCTGATATAACTGTATCAGTTCTTTAAACTCCGGATCTTGAGCCTGTTGTTGCCTCCATGCGGTAGGCGAGGCTATATGGATAGTACCATCTTCTAGCCGTACCCCGATTCTTTCCGGGTCATCGTCTAGGTCACTTCTCCGCTCTTGAGGAGGCTCCGCATAAACTTCCTGCGTCTCCTCTTCCTCTCTTATGTTCGCCTTCGCATTCTCATATACCTCATAGGACCACTCAGCGTCCTCCTGGGTATGTGGCTCACAACATATCCCGTGATCCGGGCCTTGTGGACTGTACCGTAGACCTGTGCGGTCATATCGGACTCCACTCGCCATCTCCATCGCCTCAATGTGGCTGACCTCATACACCTTGTCAGTGGACAAGTCTTCCATCTCCACCGTGGACACCAACGCCGATACTTCTGAGTTAAACTCTAGCCTAGAGAGGCTATCAGCGACCACATTTCACTTTCCCGGTAGATGGACCATTGTAAAATCGAAACAAGACAAGAACGCTTGCCACCGCGCCAGCCGTCCCGTCTGTTCATGATTCATCAACCATAACAGGTTATGATGATCAGTTCTGACAGTAAATTGAGGTCCTCCCCACAAATACTCTCTGAGCCTCTTGAGGGCCCATACTACCGCCAACGCCTCTCTTTGCCTTGTGCAATAGTTTCTCTCCGCCACACACAACTTCCTACTAATAAACATGATTGGGCGTAATTTCTTCTCCTCATCCTCTTGTTGTAATACAGCCCCAATCGCAAACTTAGATGCGTCTGTATCGACTACGAATTGTTTCGTAAAGTCGGGCATCGTTAACACCAGTCCTCCGTCTTTCGGGTCTTTGTAAATGAGATCTTTGAGCGCATGAAACGCTTGCCAAGCCTCTTCGTCCCACTTCTCAAAGTCTCCAAAATCTATCATTCTCTCCACTTTAGCCCGTGTTGCACCCCAATCGGGTATAAACTGGCTATAGTATTGCGCCATCGCAAGGAATGAGTGCAATTCAGTGCGGTTCTTCGGTATCGGTCGATTCATAATCTCCTCCCTCTTCTCTTTGGATACCGAGACTCGATTATGGGAGATCTCGTACCCTAAGTATGTCACACTCGTCTTGGCAAGTTGACACTTCTTTAGATTGCACTTCAGGCCAAAAGCTCCGATGCGCCTGAATATATCGGACAAATGATCGATATGCTCCTCCATTGTGTTAGAGTATACGATAATGTCATCGATATCGCAAAATGCATATTCTCCCGCCTTCTGTCCCCGCTTTCTCATAAAGCCACCGTCAGACAAATCATCGTACTGACTGCTCAACATCTTCTGCATCGCCTTCTGGAAAAGTCCTGGGGCTTGCTTGAGGCCCATCGGAAGCACTTTCCATTGTTATATTTCCATACCCACCACAAACGCCGTCAGCCATCTGGACTTTTCCTCCAGTGGTATCTGCCAGAAGCCATTCTTAAGGTCAATGACCGAATAGAATTTTGCATTCCGCAGTACTCTCCTTCCTTCTTCTAATGTCGGGAGAGGATTTCTCTCTTCCTCCAGCACCTTGTTAACACGAGTATAGTTAACTGTCAGGCGCCATTCTCCTCCTGGCTTCGGCACTATTCTCGGTTGTGAGACTATTGGAGATGTTGATCTCTCAATAAAATCCTCATTGAGCAGCTGTCTTGCTAGCTCCTCCGCTATCTTCGCCTCATGTATACTCAAATTCGCCCTTCGTGGTGCCGTGACGGCTCCGCACCCGGTATTTTGTAAATAACCGCAGTGAAATCTTCAGGCTTGACACCACCTGCATGTGGTGGGTCAAAAATTTCCTTGTTCGCCTCTAATTTGGCTTTTAAAAGCTCCTTCTCCTTCTCCGTGCCTACTCCTTCTTCCAATATGTTCCGCGCCGCCTCTTGAAAATCTTCATCAGACAACTTCTTATGTTGCTTGAGGGGTTCTCTGTCCTCCTCCAAGTTCCGAGACATCATCTAGGCCCGTCTTTTCATACGTGACCGTGTCCGGCTCATCATCTTTACCGAGCTCCACCAGCATGTCAATGAGTCTCGCGTATTGCAAAGGAGCTTTACGGGTGTAAAAACCATCAAAGCATGTGAATGCTTGCGGTATCAATTTCAACTTGTCAAGGTCTCTGAGCTTCCGCTTGTATGCACTGCTCTGCTCACGAGTTCCCATACGACAAGCCACCACTAGCTGTTGCTTGCGAGAGGGTACCGGTATAGGATGATCAATAAGCCGGTCCCTTATTTCCTGCGCCCATATCGCCTTCTCATTATATGGCAGGATAATAGTATACGGCTTATTATTTTCGAATAAAGTCCGTAAGCATTTCTTCACTTCAGACAGTGAACGCGGCCACGTGGGCTCGTCACCCCAGAAATCAGTAATAAAACTTTTAATAGTTTCTGGTGGAGTATCCGGGATTCGCCCCGTTCTCCTTGGTACAAACGCCTCCCTTTTTTCTTCTCCTACTTTCGCATGGAAACAGTATCCGTTAGTAATATGGACACCTGTTCCGCGAATCTCGCCAACGACGGGCTTCCTTGTGCGACACATATAATCTCCTCCTTTCGCTTCTCGATTAAGTCATCAAAAGACTTTTTGTCCCAATGGCATGTCGGAACTGTGACAGTGCACACTTGGGATTCCCAATTGTCGGTCCAGGACAGTTCATCCGGTCTTACGACATGGGGGTGAACGTACACCTCAAGTGCCTCATGTGCGATGCCCATCTTTTTGTGATCCGTCGCTAGACTCAGCTCATAAGCCTCATAAGAGTCAGTTGCGTTGAAGGGATCAATATCGTTCTCTTCTCCTCTTTTTACTCCATATATCACTCGCCGTGCGGCGCAATCAATCACAGCCCCCATCGTAGCCAATTGGTCATACGATAGTAATATTGACCCGTGGTAACCGGGGACGACATAGAGGTCCATACGGTATACTCGTGCGGATTTCAATTTAAAGGTCAGTGTGATGATTCCCGTGATATCCGTCCGGCTGCTCACTCCTTTGAGAGTGCCCGTTGACTTTTTCATATTTCCGTCCACCCAGTCCCGGTATCGATTTAAAAACTTCCGGCCGACAATATTAATATTCGCCATCGTATCATTACCAACTTTTAATATTGTCTTCAATGTTTCACAATAAAGTTCCATATAACACAGAGCATCGGGCCTGTGTATATTGGCTGCGAGAACAAGAACTTTACGTTCCAAATTTTGGAGTCTTGTCTCTAAGTTTTTCAACTCCTCCTTCTTCTCCTCCTGCTTCACCTCATTAACATTTTTATTATTCTGCGGTACTGGTGCGTTTACTATTTGAGCGACATTGTCTTGTGGTACTTGAGTACACACATTGTCTTTTTGCTCGCCACCCGCCGCGACCGTAGACATTGAGTCTGTTCGTGGTTGTTTGCTTGGCCGAGGCGATACGTCTGCCATTGGCCTCCTCGCCTCCATCGCAAGTCTCGCCTTCCTATTTGCATCAGTTATCATTGGTAACCGTGCTGTATGAACGGGTATGAGACTACCTTGGGGCTGCAGTCTCTGTGTACCCACATCTTTGTTTTCACATAGAGGAAGCGTTGGCCCAGTCTGCACAACAGCATTAGAAGCACTGTGACTTTAGGGTTAAACTTCACAGTCTTCTCCTTCCTCTCTTCTTCCCCCTCCAGTCATTCCACCACCTCGAAACGATTACCTTGAGTAGTGTCCGGGTAGGATGACGTATCGGTCTCCGAGGCAGTGTTGTAGGCCTGAGCTCGACCGAAATTCGGGTTGGAGCCTGCCCACGAGCCTCCTCCTCCTCTGGGTGGGGGGGGGGGGGGGCTGGAGCTCGAACAACTCTCCCTTCATAAGGGGTATATCCCCGACCTCCTCCTCTTCCTCTCTGAGGGGTTCCCTGCCACCTCGAGGCTCCTCTCCATGTTCCTCGTCCTCGTCCTCCTCCTCCTCCTCCTCGTCCTCCTGCTCCTGCTCCTCCTTCTCGTCCTCTTTGAGAGGCCTTTAAGTTCTTTTGTCTCTCCCTTTCCTCCTTCTTCTCCTTCATCCTCTTCATGTAGGTAATGATTGCCTCTCGTAACTCCTCATCATCACACATATTGGCATACCAACCTTCGTTCACAGCGGCAATCTGAAGCATATTGAAAAGGCCCGGTTCCTTGCCTTCCGTCCTGCTCAGAAAATTTGCCCTTGCTGTTGGGTTCTGCCTATCATGATTGAAAGAGCAGTCTCTGTTCTCCATCTGTGCCTTACACTGCAAGCCCGCGAACCACCTCCAACATGCGGTCTTCAGGTCTGGCTCTCTCTGTCTCTTCCAACCGGCAACTCTGTTTGTGTACGTGGCTTGTGCGCCAACAGTTACACCGCCTGCCTGTGCCGTATGTGCCTCCGTGAGCGAGTCCATGTTTGAGCATGCACTCATCACTTCTTGAAACAGTGTTGACGGAGCAACGCTTTGAACCGTATTTTCGAACACGTGTGTCTCGAGGAAGTTCTTGGACTTGACTGAGCTAAACGTCGAGCATTGTTGTATGAGCTGAGTAAGCTTACTCGGGTTAACTGTGTGTAACGCCGAAAAGAAATAGAGGATGATCGACTTGCGGCCATAGAATAGCCCATAGGAGGAAACAACCTCCGTAAGGGTCGCCGCCAAGCCAACAGCACTCCTCAAACTCATCGCCACTGTCTCAAAGATTTCAAATCCTATGAGAGTACCAGTGCAGAGATGCTGGTATCCATGAGATTGAAAATATGAAAAAATGAGTGTGGCCACCGCCAGTTCACACTGAGCGTCTAGGCCTGTTGCATTGTTTCTCTTAATCTCCTCCTTCTTTCTCAAAAACTTGTACTGTGTCAGATCGAATCCCTCCGAGACTAGAGATTGGTCAAAAACAGTAACAAGGGCCTCGTATTCCTGCGTTTCGTCGCAAGGAAAAGCCTTCATGCAGGCATTGATCTCTTTGAGCTTGCTCAAAAGCGAAGCATCAGAGTCTTTGTCTGAGCTCGTCTTGGCATATAGCATGAGACTTGCCACTCCTCCTTTCTTCCCCTTGAAGGCATTTATGATGTTCTGTCTGTCCTTCTTCTCCGTGTTTGTGACCACCACCGTAGTTGAGCCCGAGGGTGCAGGGGCTGGTGGGGCAGGAGCTGGTGGGGTCAAATATGTCGGAGGGTGTGTCTTTGCACCACTCACGTTTGCTTTCATTCTTTCCAGTCTCATCGTCTTCTCGAACTCCTCATTCTCTTTCGCCTTCTTCTTCTCAGATATCACCAGCTTTTGAGCATAAGTGATAAAGGCCACCAATTCAGAAGCAGATCTGAGAAAATTATATTTCTCCACATATTGGTCAACACCTGCTTTGTTGGCGACCGGTGGTGCGTTACTAAGTGATTTCAGGACAGAGTGATCCTTGGTAGGAATCCATCTCTTCCATGCCTCCTTGTGCAGTAACGCACCCATCAACAGTCTGATCTTGGTCAGAACTCTGTCGTTCTTCTCTAACTCATCAATCACAGGATGAGTTTCTCCTGCTGCCTTAATGCTTTTTTCCATCTCTGCCTTCCCCTCCTCCAAGGCCTTTATTTCCATTGTAAAAAATGAAATATGCCACTCGAGTTTTTCGAACCCAGATTGGTCTTCATTTTTGTTACATCGACTGCCTCCTGACCAGTCGCGAGGAATCTGGCCGTTGCTCTTGGGTTTGTGTACTGGAGGTAACCCTCACATCGTGGGCCGTATGAACGTTCCCAAATCAGGGTTTGAGTGTACACCCCAAAGATAGCATCGAGTAATTCAAGGTGGGTGTGTGTGTCCCCAAACTTGATATGTTGTATCTTCTTTCTCTCTTCTGGATCAGAGACCAGTTTGCCGAGGAGCTGTGCTGTGTTTGATAATAGGATATAGACATCCTTTTTAGCAAGACTTTTCTCTCTTCTTTGATCCTGAGGGATCCACACATAGGTGTCGTTCTCTACCCCCATCTTGTTATCAAACTCTTCTTTAGTGAGGTCATAGTGGTCTTGCACCCACTGTTGTTCCTCCACTGTGATCTCCTCTCCATCACTATGAATCAAGTCGATCATTTTTCGTCCTCCTCCTCCCGTGTAGGCAGGTGGTAAGGGATTACCATATGCTCCTCCTCCTCCTGTCTCTTCTTGTTCAAATCCTCCTTCATCTTCGTCTCCTCCATATCTTCCTTCATCATCCCAGCCCTCTTCTACTCCTCCTCCTACTCCTTCATCTCCTCCTCCTCCTTCCTTCAATCCTCCTCCTCCTCCTTTATTCAATCCTCCTCCTCCTCCTTCATTCAATCCTCTTCATCCTCCTCCTCCTCCTGCTTCTTCTTCTTCTCTTCTTTGATCTGCCTCCGAGAATTCACTCACTTCGGCGGTCTCTGTCGACATGATGTCGTAGTAGTGATCAACAGGAGGACAGTGTCAGCTCCTATGTTTGGTTTTTGTTCGTTTGTGTTCTGTTCCTCCTTCAGTCGATCGACTAGTGAAGAGAGAAACCAATAGAGAGGGTAGGATAAGATTCCCTGTCATCTATGAAACACTGTTTGTATGTTTGTTTTTGTTTGAGAAAAATATTCTTTGAGACTTTCTCCGATTTCTTGTTCTCCTTACTCAGATTACTTTCTCCTCCTTCTTTTTCTATATTGTATGAGACACTTGGACCTACACAGATAGTAATAGAGAAGCTAGAAAAGCTCTCCTTGAGAAGTCGACAGTCGGTCGGATAGGTTCTCAGACCTACCTTTAGAAAACGATCAGAGATTTGCAAAAATACTCTGACGTATGTGTGAGATAATGCAGATAAATGCACAAACTAGAAGGGTAGAGTGTTGTGCTCCTGTCCCTATGCTTGTTTGTGTTTTGTGTGTGTGTTCCTTCATTCTTCTGTCCACCTCCTTCTTCTTGGTCTCTGTGTGAGAACAGCAAGAACGACAGAGAGTTTGTATCTGATGTCTCCTTGTGAGCA
>WBZZ01003940.1:0-10000 GCA_019918135.1 Paulinella micropora
GGGTATCTCGCCAGGATATTCAGAAAGCTCTACTGGAAGAACGCTGGCCCGCCTCCATGGTGCCTACGCTTTCGGAACAAGAGGCATCGGAAGCGGTAGACGATGCTGCTATTGACGCCAAAAAAAAAGCCGAGCGAGTAGCGCTTCTCAAGCTGACCGCTGAAAAAAGCAAAATGGACAAATGCCAAGTCTGTAATAAGGCGTGGACGTTGGCTCGCATACACCATTACTGCCACGAGTGCAATCAAAGTGTGTGCTCTGGTTGCTCCGAGTCGATTTCTCGTAAGCGGCTCTGTCTGCATTGTAGATTCGGACCAAAAGCTTGCCAAGGAAGAAGACGTTCCCAGGTTGTAACCGCGAAACCTTAGCATGCACCATCGATTATCAAGTTGCAGATGCATAAAATTGAACGTTTTCATCATGTAGTTATAGGAAAGGACCTATGGCCTCTAGATCCTCCGTTTTATCTTTCGTTTGCATCTCCACTGACATGTAGGTATTGCGATTCCAGTGCTCGATGTGATTGCACCCCTTAGTCACAAACCGGAGCCGCTTTCTGCTGCGACGCCAGTATCAGAACTTACAGAAGACTCTCAGGCTCCAGCCGCACCGCCCCCTCCACTGTTCCGCCAGCCATCCTTCGACATCAGCAGCGCAGATCAAGTTATGATTCCCAGCAGCGTGGGTGAGCGATAATCCGGCGTCATCTTCGCGCCTCGGGACCTGCGTCTCGGTTTCGGTGAGCGCTGCTTGGCGGCGGGGGTCAAGTTCTCCCAGCGAAAGACTACGGAACTACTATTCCCACCAGGCTTCATGGCTGTGTTGGCCCCCCGACTCCTAAGTAAGAAACTGGGCCCTGAGGTATGGTGCGAAAAAGCTAGTGGATACCTCCTGACAATGTGTTTTCTTTTGTATTGTCTGATGATGAAAAAATCTTCGAAAATCTTGTGCTTGCTGTGCAAGTTGTGTGCTCAGCGCTTGGCAATCTACTTCGGCACGCACGAGTTCTGTTTCCGAGAGGAGGACCAGCCGCACCCCGGCGACAAGGGAGCGGTGCGTGTGGTGCTGGACGAGCAAGGACGCGAACTTTTCCTGTCCGTCTATATAAGTTACAACATACACAAGCTGTGTTCAACTGCAGATAATTTTGCTATGCTTGATGTACTTGTGCACCCATGTAATACGACGCTGAAATAATTTATCAGCACCTGCGCAAAGACCGAAACTGTTAATTTGCATAGATTGCAGTCATCATTGCAGTCAGTTCCATGTTTGTTGGTTCACAGGTGTGTGGCGGGTTCGAAGGGCTTCTTGTTTCACTACGCGTCCAGCTTCGTTCGAGAGGTGCTCACAGTGCTTCGCCTTCCTCGCTGGGGCCGCGCAGAAGAATCGGCCTGTGTCGCACACTTGCTCTGCCAGAACTGTGTTATGAAAGGACGAGGCCCTGTCAGAGACACGTGCCAGGCTAGCGATGAGATCTGCAAGGTGCTGGACGAGCAGGCATGGGCGACCGGGCGCGAGGGCTTGAGTGTGCTTTGGGGCTTAAGCAGGCATGATGATGTGCGCGGCCAGCACGCAAAAGCTGGCTGGAGTTTCTTTATCAGCCGTTCACACAGAGATGAAGAAGCCAAACTGATCGCCAGTGAGCTGCATGATTCGCTTTGCAAGGTGGGCAGACCTTGCTGGCAGGACGGGGAGGAGGACAACAAACGAAACGTCCATGATACAGAAAAGCTTAAGACAATACGGACTTCGGATGTCTTCATCGCGGTTGTGACCGACAACGGACAGAACAGCTACTTTTCACAAGCAACATGCCAGGAAGAGATCCGCTGTGCCGTGGACGCGGGCAAAGTCATCGTTCCTGTCGTGCGCAGAGACGACAAGCCCGAAATTGTGAAGCTCATAGAAAAGGGCAAAGAGCGAGGACTAGATCTTGGGGGCTTTGATTTTTGCACTTTCGACCGCAAGGATGAGGCGCTGAAAGACGCCAGTGTGAAGGAAATTGTGGCCAAAGTCAACGCTGCCTTTCTTGAGCAACACGGTTCTATGATTTCTGGAAGTGGCAATGAAAGTAAGCAGGAGAGCAAGCAAGACAGCACACGCTTGGGAAATGAAGCAGGACCAGAATGGCAGTCAGGAGAGAGCTATGTCTGTGCTATAGACGTAATCAAGCTTGAACAGTATGCGCCGGATGCTGGTTGGGACTTCTTCTTGAGCCACACTCAGAGAGATGAAGCAGCCGTAGTGATCGTAAGTGAGCTCTACAATTCGCTAGGTAGGATGGGCAAGTCTTGCTGGCTGGACGTGGAGATGGAAAAGCGAGACGTGAAGGCTATGGAAGGCGGAGTACAAAAATCGAAAGCATTTATCGCAATCGTGACGGACGACGGAAAGACAGCTACTTCTCGCGGGAGTTCTGTAGACAAGAGGTCCGTTGGGCACTAGCCGCGGGCAAGGTTATCATCCATGTCATAAGAAGAGATGATCATTCGAAGATTGAGCAGTTCAAAGCAGAAAGCAAAAGGCATGGCCTAGATTTCAGTGGCCTTGATTTCTGCACCTTTGACCGCAGCACTCCGACCCACAACGAGCCAGCGTGGAGGAAATCGTGAAAAGACTGGCACAGGTATAATAGATTGAATCTTCTTGTTGCGGAAGAGAGGAGAGAGAGAGAGGGGGGGTGGGGGGCTGGTGAATACTGAAATAGTAGGCTCCTTAACTCGTGATTTTTCGATCAGATTAGTATTGTCCATACCCTTCAATTGGTTGTTAGCTATGGCACATTGCTTATCTTGATAAATAATATTACTCAGGACGTTCAAGTTCTATTTTTTAGGTTGAATTTAAGATTAAGTGTCAGATTAAGAATTAGCATGCAAAATAAGGATTAGTTACCGTTTAAAATTCGAATTTCAAAATGTTTGAAATTTAAATAATTTAAATCTGAATCCAGGGAATTTTGAAACTTAAATTAATAGTTCGCGAAAGTTAAGTCACTAGCCTGTCCTCGTGATTTTAGCGAGCTTGTATTAATATTATAATAAATTTAATCATAGTACGTTTTCTGTCACATAGTTCTTCAGCGTATTAATATCAAAAATAATTAATGTTACAACTCACTTCCTTCTCTTACGCTTCCCACTTATCCCTACTAGTGGTAAGCATCCTGTACGAAAAGATCTGCTAGTGTCAAAAAGATATTGCTATCGACATTCAAGACAAAAAAAAATAATGAGTTTTTCGGTTTTCGTTGGAATTTCCGTTTTCGTTGAAATTTCAGTTTTTGTTGAAAATTTGAATTTTTGAAATTAACGGCTATATGCGTCCGCAAAATAACGTAAATTTTAGCGAAATGTTACCGTTAAATTTGAATTTTTGACACAAAAACGAAAAAGTGACTCAAAATCGAAAATGTGACTCAAAATCAGAAAAATGACACAAAATCTAAAAACAGTCTCATAATTTTTTTTCTTGAATGTCGATAGCAATACATAAGCAGAAAAGAAATGAAGCATCATCATCAATCTACGAAAGGGCCTAGCCTAGAATCTGAATGGCGGCGGCTGGCCGCCGCTTATTATTACTGTTAATCAGGCTGTTCTAATCATTTATTAATATTAATATTATAATAATTATTAATAAAATTGTTAAGATAGACGGACATCGTCATCAGTTACGTCAGGTAGCCCATGTTCCACTAAAACACTTTTAATTAAATTGATTTATTATTACTGGGTATAATAAATAGCAGTATTAATATTATATACCAGCCTGAGTATTAATATTGTATATATTGTAATATGAATTAGGCCGGCGCCTCATAACCAACAATTCAAGTTTATTTTAAACGATTAAAATTCTTTTCCCTGAAAATTGTAGATCATATTTTTTTTACTAATATTATTACAATATGATAATATTAACACATTCACTTTCTCTTGCATTAATAACATATATATATATATAATATATATAAGATTTTTCTCTTGTATTAATAACTTAAATATTAATGTATATATACTGACTAAAGGGGCGCGGAGGGAGGCTCGGGAGCAGGATACAACAGAATTCATTCTGAAAATGTTAGATCATATTTTTTACTAATATTAATACTAATATTGTTAATAACACATTTTTCTCAGGCTTAGTAATAACATAAGATTTTTTCTCCTGTATTAATAACTTAAATATATATACTGACTGAAGGGGCGCGGAGGGGGCAGGATACAACAGAATTCATTCTCACGCGCGCTACAACACCCCCCTGCCCCCCCTCCTCCCTTCCGCGCGTCCAGATGCAAAAAAAAACTATTAATATTTCTGAATTTCTGGTTTCTGATTTTACAGAAAATGCTGATGTATTAATAGCACTTATTGCAGTGGTGTGCTACAGCACTAAGATATGACTAGGTACATTCAAGCGTCAAACTCAATCATCGAATTTGATTTAAGGGTCAGATTTCAGATTAGCGGTCAGATTTTAGATTAGTGGTCAGAATTCCGAGTCAAATTAGTTCAATTTAAAGTTAACATTCGCAAAATTATGCAGATATTGCGGACGGATATAGCAGTCAAATTGAACTAATTTAAATTCTGACTACTAATCTGAAATCTGGCCGCTAATCTGAAATCTTGCCCTTAACTCAAATTCTATGACTGAGTTTGACACTTGAATGTACCCAGTAATAGGAAAAAAACTTCATTGCTCGTTTTCTCGCGGCGTGCTTACCCCCTTGCAGCTGTAGCACGCCGCCCACAGCGCGTCCAGCATATCTGGCAACAATCAGAAATCCATCATTCAGAACCTCCTGCAACCATTTGCAAAATCAGAAATCAGAAATTCCGAATTGTTTTTTCTTTATTCTCTTTGTCAGAGGGACGGGCGGACAGGCTGGATGAAGGGTGCATGGGAATTTTTTTATGTTCTCTCGCGCGTTCCCCGCCCCCCCCCCCCGCCCCCCCCCCCCACTCCGCCTCGTACACCCTTCCTCTCGCCATCCCTCGTCCAACACTCTCCCCGCCCGGCCGTTCAAAAACCAATATAGCAAACAGTACTCGCCAGAGAGTGCTGCAGTTTCACTCCGCGCTCACTCACTCGCTCACTCGCTCACTCACCGCCTACTCACCTACTCGCTCACTCACTTGCTCTCACCTACTCACTCACTCACTCGCTCACTCCTTCACTCACTCCTGCATTCGCTCACTTGCTCACTTACTTAAATCACTTATTCACTCACTCAACCACTCATTCACTTATTCACTCACTTACTCACTTGCTCACTTACTCGCAATCATTAAGTCAGAACTATGTTTTCTTCTGTTTTTGCAGGCGGACGGGAGGAAGGGGGGGGGGGGGGGGGGCACTCGCGCCCGCACACACACACACACACATACACATACACACATACATACATACTTACACACACACACACACACACACACACACACACACACACACACAGGGGGCAGGGGACAAAGCAATTTGTTTCTTCCTTCTCGCGCGCGTTGGCCCCCTCCCTTCTGCGCGAAAAAAAACAAACTATTTCCAAATTAGGAAAAATTTTCGCTCTCTCGCGCGCTTCCCCCTCGCAGCTGTAGCACAACCCCTGCAACCCGTGCAGCATGTCTTTGCCAAATCAGAATCAGCAAGTTTGAACTCTGTTTCTTTTTTTCCTGACGGACGGGCGGAAGGGGGGGGGGGGGGGGGGGGGGGGGGGGGGGGGGGAAGGGGGGCGGGGGTGGCGGGGGGAGAGGAGGGCACGGGAAATTTGTTTTGTTCTTTTGTGCGCTTCCTTCTTGCTGCAACCCGTGCAGCATGCCTTTGCAAAATCAGAAATGAAAAATTCGGAACTCTGTGTTTTTTCTTTTGGTTCCGGACGGACGTACGGGAAGGGGGCATAGGTAAAAAATTTGCTTCATTCTCGAGCTCGCTCCCCCCTCTCTCCCGCCCTCCATCAGGCGGGGGTGGGGGGGGAACCGATTTCCGAGTTTCTAATTTCTAACTTTGCAAACAACATGCTGCTGTAGCACGAGTTGCAGGCAGAGCCGCGAGCCCGCTCGGCAGAAATCGTTTTTGGCTCTAACCCCACCCCTCCGCCTCGTACAAGCTCCCTCTCGCCCATCCCTCGTCCAACATTCTCGCGCCAGACACAAACTAACCTAGCCAACAGCCAGAGTGGGGTATGGTGCCACCCGCCGCTTACTCACTCGCTCACCTACTCGCTCACTCACTCGCTCACCCACTCACTCACCTGCTCACTCACTCACCTGCTCACATATTTGCTCACTCACTCACGCATTCACTCACCCACTCACTTGCTCACTCACTCACTAACCACTCACTTGCTCACTCACTCACGTACTCGCAGAAATCAAAAATTTGGACTCTGTTTTTTTTTTTTTTTTTCCGGACGGACGGCGGAGGTGTGTGTGTGTGTGTGTGGTGGGGGGGGGGGGGGGGGGAAGGGAGGGTGCAGGGACCAAACCTTTTTTGTTTATTCATTCTCGCGCGCTTTGCCCCCCTCCCTTCCGCGCGTCCGTCTAGGGGAAAAAACAAACAAAAAAAAAAATCAAATTTCTGGGGTTTTGCAAACAGCATGCTGCTGTAGCACGGGTTGCAGGGGTGTGCTACAGCACAATCCTAAGGAAGCAATTGTTCGCTCTCTCGTGCGCTTCCCCCTTGCAGCTTCAGCACACTCCCTGCAGCCCGTGCAACATGTCTTTGCCAAATCAGAAATCAGAAATTCGGAACTCTGTTTTTTTTTTCTTCTTTGTTTTCGGACGGACGGGCGGAAGGACGGGAGAGGGGGGGGGGGGGGGGGGGGGGGGAAGGGGCAGGCAAAAGAATTTTTTGTTCTCTTGCGCGCCTTCTTTTTGCAGCTCTAGCGTACCCCCTGCAACCCATGCAGCATGTCTTGGCCAAATCAGAAATCAGAAATTCTAACTGTTTTTTTTTCTTTTTCTCTGACAGACGGACGGGGGGGGGGGGGGGGGGGGGGCGAGAAGGATGGAGAAGGGGGGGGGGGGTATTTTTTCATGGATTTTAGCAGGTTCCTGAGCCTCCATCCTTCCCCTCCCGCCCGTCTATCAAGCGGGGGAAACAAACCGATTTCCGAGTTTCTATTTTCTTACGTTGCAAACAACATGCTGCTGTAGCACGAGTTGCAGGGGTGCTACAGCCGCAAGCCCCCTCGCAAAAAATCTTTTTCGCTCTGCCTCCACCCCTCCGCCTCGTACACGCTCCTTCCCGCCCATCCCTCGTCCAACACTCTCGCCGCCCGCCAGACAAAAACCAACCTAGCTTAACTGCCAGAGGGGGCTGTGGTGCCCCCCTGCCGCTCACTCACTCGCGCGCACCTACTCACTCACTTGCTCACTCACTTGCTCACTCACTTGCTCACGCATTTGCTCACTCACTTGCTCACTCACTCACTTGCTCTCTTACTAACTCACCCACTCACTTGCTCACTTACTCACTTATTCACTCACTTGCTCACTCGTACTCGCAGAAGTAGGAAATTCGGAACTCTGTTTTGTTTTTTCTACTTTTTTCGGACATACGGCGGAAGGGGAGGGGGGGGGGGGGGGGGGGGGTGGGGCGGAGGGAGGGGCGGGGGAACGAAAAACCTTGTTTCTTCATTCTCGCGCCTGTTGCTCCCTCCCTTTCGCGCGGGAAAAACAACTGTTTTCGAAATTCTGTTTTCTGATAATGCAAACAAACGTGCTGCTGTAGCACGGGTTGCAGGGGTGTGCTACAGCACCATGTTAAGGAAAAAATTCTGCTCGCTTGCGCTCCCCCTTGCAGCTGTAGTACACCCTCTGCAGCCCGTGCAGCATGTCTTTGAAAATTCGGACCTTTTTTTTTCTTCTTCTTTTCCCCGGACGGACGGGCGGAAAGGGGGGAGAGGGGTGAAAACTTTTTTTGTTCTCGCGCGCTTCCTTCTTGCAGCTGTAGTACACCCCCTGCAACCCGGGCAGCATGTCTTGCAAAATCAGAGATCAGAAATTCGGAACTCTGTTCCCCACCCCCCCCCCCCCCCCCGCCCCTTTTCGGACAGACGGACCGGAGGGGGCGGAGGGAGGGGGGCATGGACTTTTTTGTTTCATTCTCGAGCGCGCTTTCCCACACCCCCCCCCCCCCCCCCCTCCCCGCCCGTCCACCAGGCAGTGAAAAAAAAACCGATTTCCGGATTTCTGGCTTCTGAGTTGCAAGCAACATGCTGCTGTAGCACGAATTGCAGGGGTCGCTACAGCCGCGATGCCCCTCGCCAGAAATCTTTTTCGCTCTCCCCCCGAACTCTCCGCCTCGTACACGCTCCCTCTCGCCAATCCCTTGTCCAACACTCTCGCCGTCCGCCAACCTAGCTAAACAGCCAGAGGCCGCTTACTCACTCGCTCACCTACTCGCTCACTCACTCGCTCACCTACTCACTCACCTGCTCACTCACTCGTTCACTCACTCACACATTCACTCACTCGCTCACTCACTCACTTGCTGACTCATTAACTCACTCACTAACTCATTCACTCATTCACTCACTCACTCACTTGCTCACTCACTCACTTGCTCGCTCACTTGCTCACTCACGTACTCGCAGAAATCAGAAATTCGGAACTCCGTTTTTTTTCTTTCGGACGGACGGCGGAAGGGAGGGGGAGGGCGGGGCGGAGGGAGGGGGCAGGGGACAAAAGAAATTGTTTCTTCATGGTCGCGCGCGTTGCCCCACTACCTTCCGCGCGGGAAAAAAATTCCGCATTTCTGATTTCTGATTTTGCAAATCACGTGCTGCTGTAGCACGGGTTGCAGGGGTTGTGCTACAGCACTATGCTAAGAAAAAAAATTATTCGTTCTCTCGCGCGCTTCCCCCTTGCAGCTGTAGCAACCCCCCTGCAGCCCGTGCAGCATGTCCTTGCCAAATCAGAAATGAGAAATTCGGAACTCTCCTTTTGTTTTCTTTTTTCCGGACGGACGGAGGCAAAGGGGGGCGTGAGAGGGAGGGGCCAGGGTACAATTTTTTTTGTTCTCTCGCGCGCTTCCTGCTTGCAGCTTTTGCATAACCCCTGCAACCCGTGCAGCAATCCTTGCAAAATCAGAAACCAGACATTCGGAACTTTTTTTTTCTTTTTTTTTTCCGGACGGATGGACTGGGGCCCCTCCCTCTCGCCCGTCAGTCCGGGAAAGAAAAAACCAATTTCTGACTTTCTGATTTCTGATTAAAAGGTTGCAGGGGTGCTACAGAAGAAAGTGCTGCCGGATTTTCTTTTTTTTCGTTTTGGCGCACCTTCCTGCTGGAGCTTGTCCTAAGGCTCCTTGTCTGTGCTATTACTACTCTACATGTTTCTGTCTTCTTGGCAGTGCTTTCTCTTTCCTCCTTGCTTCTTCCTTCTTCGATTCCTTCCTCTGCCTTCTTCCTTCTTCCTCCTTCCTCCTTCCTTCTTCCTTCCTGCTTCCTCCCTCCTTCTTCCTCCCTCCTCCCTCCGCAGCGGTTTACTCTCTAGCATCCCCCGTTGACCGAAGACACGGAGCCAAATGAATGATTGTCGGGGTTGCTGGGATCCCTTGTGGGCAATACTAGTAGTCTGGCACCTTGCAAAAGCCTACCAAAGGACGTGCGAAACTATTTAGAGCGTTAATACAAACACCAACACACCAACACACGCCCACGCACACACACACACACACACATAGGTACATAATACGTGCATACAAATACTTAATAAACACAAACACACGAACACACACATAATACATATACACATACACACACAAAGACAAACACAAAGAAACATACCAAACGCACATGCACACACTCACGCTCACACACAGACTCACACACATACAAACATACACACAGAATACATACATACAAACATAATACATGCATGCACACATAAACACACACAAACACACACTCGCGCCCGCACACACACACGCATAGACATACACATACATACATGCATACATACATGCTTACATACACACACACACAAAGATCAA
>WBZZ01003940.1:15000-135000 GCA_019918135.1 Paulinella micropora
GCCAAAGAGTAACCAAACTAAGTTGTCTTTAAATTGGATTTGGTGACAATCATCGACTGTTGCCGGTGGAAGGGTACGATGTGGGATAACGTCGACTGCATCGTCCGGAATGAGCAGAGCAAACGGCTTGCGAAGGGAGAACATGGCCCGCGCGACGTTCACAGGACGGTCAGCCGGCGGTATGACGATAGCCAGATCCCACGGGGCTTGAGCGTTTGTCTTTGTTAGGCTCGCGCGGATGATGTGGCATGGGAGAGATTTGAGCTTCGTCTCCAAAGCAGCATTTGTGTCTTCGGTAGTAAGCCACAGGGTAGAGTCTGCTCTGGGCAGTGGCATGATTGCGAGGAGCGCTATGGTAGCTGCGGCTTCATCGACTTGGGTCGGGACAGCTGGGTTCATGCGGGGAGCACGAGGCAAATCATCCTGGAGTGGTGTTTGTTTACCAGGGGAGTATTCGATTTTGGGTTCCAGTGTCTTTAGATATTTCGGAATCCATCCGACGACCAAATGATAGCGAGTTTGCCATGACCACATGAGTGGTTTGGGGTTGGCGGCGATGAGAAGTTCCCAGTGCTTAGCGTTGCGGAAGTAGCGGCACTGTTGAACTCCATACATGACGCGCATAGGCTTCTTGCGTGTAGGTCGTCCAGTTGGTTTCCGTGTTCCTGAACTTATGAAAGAAGGTTAGGATGACCGGAGCGCGATGGTCAGTGCCAACGTGTAGCGTGCCAGTGACGCCTCTGTGATTGACATCTGTCCGTAGGTAGACGTCACAACGGAGCACACACTTGGTTGGGGCAGGGGGCGGTGTGGCCTCGGGGCTGGATTCTTTCAAGGTTGCAAAAGGGGGTACACGGCAGGCATTGTTGGCCATGCCTGGTAGCGTTAGTTCGTGATTTTCCGGGCGAGACGCGGACGTCGATCCATGAGGGCCGGGTGTGTCACAAACTTGGTTCGAAAGCTGGTTAGGGACCAGGGGGGCTGGGATTGTAGGGTGAAGGTAGCCGATCCGTGTATCTGGACTGGCATCCTTCTCGATATCCTCATGTTCTCCATTTGGGTGACTGCGGATTGTCCGTATACGTTGCGCGGAGGCATAGTTCCATGTGCCTGCATTGATGGCGTTCGTAGTCCAATTGGAGAGATGTTCGCGTTCTGCCGAGTCCAGCGCGGGCGTGGGGCCGTAACCGGTTTGACGTTCGGTGTTGACCGAAGAGAAAGAACAGTGTGTTCGTAATTGCGAATGAGGTCCCAGAGCTGGTCTTGTTGAGGTCTGGTGAGGTTCGGGTTGACTGCCTCTGTAGGAAACCTAGGATCTGTTTGCGCGGGATCTTCCTTTGGGGAATCCACGTGCGGGATGGGCAATTCGTTGCAGGCCGAAAGCGCCACAGAGGTGGCCTCAATTGAGTAGAGTCTGGAGAGCGCTCCAGACTTGGTTGTCCGGTGCGGCTTTGCATATTGTTCAGAGACTGAGTCGAGTCGGTGCCAGGCCGAGCGAGCGTGTTGGGTTGGCGACGACTTTGCGGGACGACCACTGGGTGAGCCAGGCGTGTGGCATTTTGATGGGTCTCGGGGACGTCCGACCATGGGGCTGGACGTGCAGGAGGATGCAGGGGCTGGAGGTTTTGGTTCCTGCCTTTGCATCTATGGCGACGACGGTGTCGCCAGCCTTGCCTAGACTGAGGTTCGGGTGCCGCGATTTCCACAGGAGCAGGTTTGGAGCCAAACACCTGTCGCGGATGACCCGGGTGTTTATGGTCGAGGAGTCGTCGCCTCGGAGGTACAGCTCGATGATCGGGAGAGGCAGGCTGACTTCGTGATGGGGCCATGCCACGTGACGGGCATTCGGCGGGGCCTCCACATAGGCACCATACAGGGTGGGGGCCTTTGCAGTGGTGAACTGAGTAGGCAAAGATGCCTGTTGGAAGGTCGTAAAAGAGTTCCTGGTTACCAAGGTGAGGCATGGGTGACTCTGAACAGTATGCAAAGCTCATACTATCTCGTCCCAGAGGTGCAAGGAGGTCAGCAAAAATCTTCCATACGTCGTTTCTCCTTGAGGGGGAGGACACCGTTGATAGCAGCTGAACTGTTGAATCTGGCAGCGTCCATGGAGAAAGGGATGATCTTACCACAGTTGGCGAAGTAGTTAAGTTCATCAACGATCGCTTGGCCTAGACGGTAGCCAAGTACTGGATTTATCGCTGACACGTTAAAGGGACGTGGTCGGGATGGTGGTGATGTACGGTTTCTGGAATCGCACGTTGGGCCATTGCATTCACACCAGTGGGCATGTTGTCCATGTCGAGTCGACGCTTGGAAAACAAAGACTCCGTCTGGAAAGTTGTGCTCACGGGCGCCATTTTCGAAATCAGGTTGTGGCTGTGGGATATCATTGCCTGTTCGCTGACCTTCGTTTACTAAAAGGCTCACCTTCTTCCAGATTCCGATTTTGGCTTTAGGGTAAGTGTTACCATGGCTCGTTGCCGTGGCGGCGTTGCTGTTGCCGTGAGCATACGATGTGATAAAACCTTGGTGGTGCCAAAGGTTGATCCTTTGTAGAAGGGCAAAACGGATGTCTGTACGAAGGGTCGGATTTACATCACGAAGGAGGAAAATGCCTGGAAAAATCGAAAAGGGGTAAGATCGGATTCCGTGCGGTTCGATTTCATCGTCCTTGTTCGGAGGTTGTTGTGACCGTAGTGTCATCGAGTGAGGAGGAGAGGCTGCAGCTGTCGAAGTCGTCGCCGGCTTCGATGACGAGCTGCCAGACGATGAACTGCTCGATAATGATGATGAGGGGCCTTGTCCACCTCCTTTCGACTCGTCGTTGTCTTCGTGCTTCTTGATTTCACTCGGTTTGCAGCCAGATGAGGGCTGTAGTTGAATAGGGTGCGCACGAGTTGTTTGTGGCAACGGTGCGGCCGGTGGGTCGGAGCCAGTGGCCGCTGGGAAATGAGCCGGGGCCGGTGGTGGCCGGGCTGAAACCACTGGAGGCTGATTTTGGGTCAGCGGTGGCTGAGCTGGGGCCGATGGTAGCGAAGCTGGGGCCTGTGGAGGCGGAGCTGGGGCCTGTGGAGGCGGAGCTGGGGCCTGTGGAGGCGGAGCTGGGGCCTGTGGAGGCGGAGCTGAAACCATCGTCGATGAAGATGAGGTCGATCTAGATCACGAGCTCGATGAGGAGCTGGGTGCGGAGCTGGAACTCGATGAAGAACCAGAATTGCTGTCGGATTTCGCCGGAGAGTCATCGATCTGGGTTGGGTGTGACCATGAGCTGCGTAGCAGTTCGCGTGGCAGGTGTGGCTGGACATCAAAACCTGGGTGGATGAGGTCTCTGTGGGGGTAGCCGATATGATAGTTGTCTCTGGTTTCTTCAGGGGAAAGTGTCGTACAGTTTCCTCCTGGTACGTTGGTCAACAGAACTTCGTACTCAAGATCCTGGACGCTCATCTTTAACTCCGTGTAGAACATGCTGAGGACCATTCCCATGCCTTGAGATTGGTCCATCGTCCGAACTGGGTATGGTCGTCTCCCGAGTAAGCGGTGCAAGAGTGGTTCGCATTCGTCGTCCACTCATGAAAGTGTCGATGTTCGTTTGTTGTCTGGTATCTGCGAATAACAGGGGCTCCGTAGGGGTAGCCACGGAGGCGTTTATCGCGAGAATACGGATTGATTATGTCAGTTGAGCAGGGGACAGTACCGCAGGGGTGTTGGACCACGTGGATCTCCTGGCTGAACCGACGTCCGGTTTCGCTGCCAACGACCATGAAGAAGTCCTGTGCAAGGTGCTACGGGACATGGTCGTAACGTACCCAATGGAATGTGCATGCAAAGGAGTCTATGACGTCTCTGGTGCGGGATGCTGCGTTCCAGTTGGGAGCCTTGTTTAGATATTCGCGAAGTTCGGAGTCGTCCAGTTCGGAGGTTCCCACTTCCCTTTCGATGGTGTTTGCCTGTCCCATATAATTGCCACCCATAAAAAACTGTAGCAAAAATGGTGCATCCTTTTCGTCTGTGTAGTAGGCGGTGATGCTACAATAGTCAAAAAAGCTGCGCGGTAGGTCCACGATACATTCGTAGGATCGTTCTCGGACCATGCGTTTTTCCGACCATTCACTGCCTTCGTCGTAGTAATGGTCCATAGGGAGGATCTTGAACCAAATCGGGTCCTTACACGGAAGGCGGTGAAAGTAGTGTTGTAGGACGAAACAGCGTTCGCGCGTCGGAAGTCGGAAAACGCGACGTATGTATGTTCCTCCTCCATCCACTTGTGGGGAGAAAGACATGTGTTGGAACTAACCATTCAGACAACTTGGGGGTATCAGCTTTTCCGAAATTTTCCTATGATATATAGGAACTTTTCCAAAACGAGTGGAAATGAAGAGGAATTATAAACATATTAAAATAGTATTTAAGTATGTTTTTATTAGTTGAAATACACTTTAACTTCATCTCCGGAGATGGGTGAGAACCGGTCTGACACTGTAATTTTTATAAGTTTTTATAGTGTCGGTGACTACGAATGCATCATTAAAACAAGCTGCCACCATGTACAACTTGCTGCGTTATTGCTGTTGACATTCAAGACAACAACAAAAATTAGTTTTTCATTTTTGTGTCAGATTTTCATTTTTGTGACAGTTTTTCATTTTTGTGACAAAAATTCAAATTTTCAAATTTAACGGTAACATTTCGCGAAAATTTACGATATTTTGCGGACGAATATAGCAGTTAATTTGAAAAATTCAAATTTCACCCAAAATCAAAATTCCAACCAAAACTGAAATTCCAACCAAAACAGAAAAATCAATTTTTTTTGTTGTCTTGAATGTCAACAGCAATAATTTGTTTTGTTTGATTCCTAAGTATTTTTATTAATAATATTCAGAAATATTTACTTTACATAGTGTAATTATTGCTGTTGACATTCAAGACAACAAAAAAAATTGATTTTTCTGTTTTGGTTGGAATTTCAATTTTGGTTGGAATTTTGATTTTGGATGAAAATTTGAATTTTTCAAATTAACGGCTATATTCGTCCGCAAAATATCGTAAATTTTCGCGAAATGTTACCGTTAAATTTGAAAATTTGAATTTTTGTCACAAAAATGAAAAACTGTCACAAAAATGAAAATCTGACACAAAAATGAAAAACTAATTTTTTGTGTTGTCTTGAATGTCAACAGCAATAGCTACAGATGGGGTGGAAAGGCTAGGGTGACACACAGGGGGGGGGGGAGGGGGGAAGCATAAGATGTCAGGTGTGGCTACCACAAATAAAACTCTCAATAAATCTATTTAAATACATGCAAACGTAATTATAAACGCAAAATATAGAACTAATAGGCAGCAAGATTAGAAACTTATCTTATTCACTTACTTACTTACTTACATCCTTCCTTCCTTCCTTACTTACTTACTTACTTAGACGCTAAGTGCTGCGCGTTTCGCTTCTCGTCTTCTTCATTTCTCCTTACTTGCTTGCTTACTTACTCACTTACTCACTTACTCACTTACTTATTTACTTAAATGCTAAGGGCTGCGTGTCTTAAGACAGCAACAAGGAAAATCAACGCCTGAGCGTCATAGACGCTAAGGTAAACTCAAAAAATTTGGGGAGCTGTTTGGACTGTTGCTGGTACTAGTACCGCGTGGGGGGGTTGTGCTAGATGCAGCGCCAGCCGCCATGCGAGCGATTAAATCATCCAATAGTATATCTCTGTTGCTCTGATTGTTGTTTTGGTTATTCATGCCGTTGTTGTTTTGGTTATTCATGCCGTTGTAGTTTTGGTTATTCATGCCGTTGTTGTTTTGGTTATTCATGCTGTTGTTGTTATGGTTGTTGTGGTTATTGTGGCTGCTCTTTTTTTTCTTCTTCTTTGGTGGTGGTTCTTCTTCTTCTTCTTCTTCTTCTTCTTCTTGTTGGTTTGATTTCTTCTGTCTCTTGTTGCTCGTCTGCTGTTTCTTACCCTTGTCCTTTTCCTTTTCTTGCTCTCTATCCTTTCTTTGCTTCTCCTCTCTCTCCCTGTCTAGCCTATCCTTCCTGTCCTGTTCTAGCAGTTTCTTAATGCTCTCAGTTTGCTTGAAGATAGCCTGGTTGACAAGGTGCTCAACGTCGGCTTCCGAAACACCGGCGGCCGGTGTGGGATGCTCCTAAAGTAGTAAAGAGAGAGAGAGATAGAGACTCAGGGAGATAGAGGTGGATTGATTGACATTTTGCTCTACCTTGGAGGGCTTTTTCCCTTTGCCTTGGCCTACAAGAAATGGTATACCCTGTATTCGGTAGGTCCGGGCCCCTACAAAAAAATTGAAGCAAGCAAGAGAGGATGAAAGTTGAGTTTGTTACCTTTACTAATACTCTTTTTCTTGCCCTTGGATGAGCTAGTTGGTGGATCATCTGAACAACAAAGCAGACCAAAATAGAAAGAACCAAACAAGGATGAAGTCTGTTACCTTGCTCAGCAACTTCAGCGTCCTCCTCAGCGTCCTCCTCATCTTTCACGGTGTCTGCGCACAAATACACACTCAATACAATACATCTCACACAATGTGCATGTGGTACCAAACTTCAGTTTCTTTGGCCTTCCCGAAGACCTAGGCACGGCACCGCTGCCTGCTCTCTTGCGCTAAAGGTTGGGGACAAGAGTGGGGCAAACATGATGGAAGCAAATTTATCTCTTCTTATTTGCTTCCAACAGTAGCAAAAAGCTCCTTCTTCCTCCATACGCCGAGTAGCGGCGGATGTGTCGGGTTCCCGACCCAAGGTAGGAACGCGGGCTTGACGTCCTTCTCAAAGTCGAGAGGGGACTTATCAAGCATGCAGGAATGCTTCAGGTTGAAGCCAAAGAAACCGATTAACTGATATTGGATCTCGTTGGCCACGCGATCACCGTCAGTATTGACGTTGCGTGCAGCAAAAATAGCACGCTTGGATCCTGCAAAGGCTCAGATACAGATATCATGTGTTGCATACGAAATAAAATATTACCTCTGTTGATTTGCGCAGGGGTCTTCTTGCGCCAACCGGCGGGGAAGATGATGAAGAGACTGTCATGAATAAAACAAATAACATAGGAAAAAGTTTTGTGAACACATCAAACGTTGGAGAAAAGTGCCCCGGGAGCACAGGGGGAAACTTCTCCCTCCGATGTCTCCACTTGCGAGTCCCCCTTGAGCTCAAACCTGTTGTACTTGAGAAGTTGGACATCCGGCGCGAGCACCCCCTCCCGGCTCTTATTGTCGTACGTTGTGAATTTGAAAAGCAAGCTTATATTCAAAGAAGATGATGGTGATGATGAAGAATTAGAAGAAGAAGAAGTATAATAATAATAATAATAATAATAATAATAATAATAATAATAATAGTGCTTCTCTGTCAATGGCTGATGCATTTCTGCACATGCGCCTCCATCGTCTCACCCGTGAGGGGAGTACGAAGAATTGACGATAAGCTCTAATGACACCCCCGCAAGGGCAGTTCCAACACTTCCAGACGGGCCGGTATGTTCAATGAAAATACTGGTCCAGAAATAGACCGGTATGTTCAATGAAAATACTGGTGGCACCGACGGGAATCGAACTGGCGACGGGGCCCAGATGGTAGAACTTGACCACTGGGCTATCACGGTGTCCATAATAATAATAATAATAATAATAATAATAATAATAATAATAATAATAATAATAATAGTGTATCTCCTGCCAATTGCTGAGCCAAAAGGCCATGTGCATCCAGTCCTCCATTCCATAAGGAAAGTCTCCACACCAATCGGTGGAATAAAGGAAGTGACGGCATAGAACATTACTCTAGGAGCTTTATACCAATCAGCCCATGGAAAGGACCGATGGCCTATGTACTCCCTAATAATAATAATAATAATAATAATAATAATAATAATAATAATAATAATAATAATAATAATAATAATAATAGTGTATCTCCTGCCAATTGCTGAGCCAAAAGGCCATGTGCATCCAGTCCTCCATTCCATAAGGAAAGTCTCCACACCAATCGGTGGAATAAAGGAAGTGACGGCATAGAACATTACTCTAGGAGCTTTATACCAATCAGCCCATGGAAAGGACCGATGGCCTATGTACTCCCTAAATAATAATAATAATAATAATAATAATAATAGTGCTTCTCTGTCAATGGCTGATGCAAATCTGCACATGCGCCTCCATCAATAATAATAATAATAATAATAATAATAATAATAATAATAATAATAATAATAATAATAATAATAATAATAATAATAATAATAATAATAATAATAATAATAATAATAATAATAATAATAATAATAATAATAGTGCTTCTCTGTCAATGGCTGATGCAAATCTGCACATGCGCCTCCATCGTCTCACCCGTGAGGGGAGTATGAAGAATTGACGATAGGCTCTAATGACACCCCCGCACGGGCAGTTCCAACACTTCCAGACGGACCGGTATGTTCAATGAAAATACTGGTGGCACCGACGGGAATCGAACTGGCGACAGGGCCCAGATGGTAAAACTTGACCACTGGGCTATCACGGTGTCCATAATAATAATAATAATAATAATAATAATAATAATAATAATAATAATAATAATAATAATAATAATAATAATACTATATCTGAGGCGTACTGATGCAGCTAATGGCATATCCTCAACGGACATAAGCCTCCAATACCCTTGTTCGAGGTCCTCCACCCCCCCGTGTCAGTCTCTCGCCTGATGATCGGGGCCACCGATGGAGCTCCTGAGGGCAAGACTGCACTAAGCCGAGGTTATTCCGCAGTCCCAGCAACCTCTTGCAAGACGTCACCGAATGTGCAAGTGCATACACCAAGCGCGGTTGCTAGAGCTGCCTCGAAACCCCACCCATAACAATCTGGTGTCTGCTGGGTCCTGGGCTATCAACCAGCATATGCGGAGTTTAAGATCTTTTACGCGCGCAACGACCCTCCTCCCCCAGCATCTACCACCAAAGGGTTATGAGTTGGCGTCACAGTTTAACGCCTTGAGGCCATTGGGCTGGAACTCTGTTTAGCAAGTGTGACTAGGTTTTTCATCGGGATTTCCCTCAAATATGTCACAGTCAACACTCCAAGGCAGATTAACTATATCTGAGGCGTACTGATGCAGCTAATGGCATATCCTCAACAGACATAAGCCTCCAATACCCTTGTTCGAGGTCCTCCACCCCCCCGTGTCAGTCTCTCGCCTGATGATCGGGGCCACCGATGGAGCTCCTGAGGGCAAGACTGCACTAAGCCAAGGTTATTCCGCAGTCCCAGCAACCTCTTGCAAGACGTCACCGAATGTGCAAGTGCATACACCAAGCGCGGTTGCTAGAGCTGCCTCGAAACCCCACCCATAACAATCTGGTGTCTGCTGGGTCCTGGGCTATCAACCAGCATATGCGGAGTTTAAGATCTTTTACGCGCGCAACGACCCTCCTCCCCAGCATCTACCACCAAAGGGTTATGAGTTGGCGTCACAGTTTAACGCCTTGAGGCCATTGGGCTGAATAATAATAATAATGATAATAATAATAATAATAATAATAATAATAATAATAGCGCGTGCTTCTCTGTCAATGGCTGATGCATTTCTGCACATGCGCCTCCATCGTCTCACCCGTGAGGGGAGTACGAAGAATTGACGATAAGCTCTAATGACAACCCCGCAAAGGCAGTTCCAACACATCCAGACGGACCGGTATGTTCAATGAAAATACTGGTGGCACCGACGGGAATCGAACTGGCGACAGGGCCCAGATGGTAGAACTTGACCACTGGGCTATCACGGTGTCCAAATAATAATAATAATAATAATAATAATAGGCTTCCTCAGACTATAGCATCAGATCCAGATCCTGGACATGTGTCTCCATTGGGTCACCGGGGTCAGCCGATCCCAACGCATTGTCAGAACACCAAACAGACATAGCAGCAACAGCAACAGCAGGGGCAGATGGGGGCTGTGAAGTGCATGAAGAGCTAGATGCGAGGGTGTTAGCTGAAGAGAAGAACTCCGAGACACTACGCTGCGCTCCCGAACCCCTCTCTCTAGCCAGGACGTCCACACTGCGCGGACGGCCGCGCCGCGCAACATCAACGTCACTTGGGGGAGAGTGTGGGACAGAAGCTGATGGAACCTCAGTGAGGTCAATCATCTCCTCGCCCCCATCCTCCACCCCAAGCTCCTCCCTTTTACCCTCCCTAGCAGACCAACACTCAGACACATATGATCCAAACAACACATCCAACTTTGGAGGGGGACGCAACGCTGTAACCCCTAACAACGCAGCAAGCCTAAAGTTACTGCGGAAGCGCGACTTCCCCTGAAAAAACTTACAAAACAATCGTGATTGATCCACAGGCGACATATCATCCCAACCCTGCCGCACAGAGCCCTCCCGCTCCCGCCCAAGCAACACATCCTCCACCACAACCTCACCGCCTACGACCTCACCACCCTCCTCACTCCCTCCATCCCCCTCAGCAGCCCCCACAGCCATGCCACCGAGCCTCTGCATACTCAGCAACAGCTGCTTACGTCTCCCCTCATGCATGGGGCAATCCCATAAGAAGTGCGCAAGGGACTCATTGACATCATCATGACAACAGAAGCAGCGAGGGGACATGCCACTGACCAACTTGCTGCGGTACAACCGAAGGCGGTTGTTGCAGCTGAGCAACCTTCTCCGAAGCAGATTATAATGCGCATCATCAAGGGCTACCCATCTTGGGAACTCCTTAGTTCCAAAGACTTGTCTTAGGATGACTCGCAGGCCATCAGTAAGATCGCTGCCTGCCTCTCGCTTGTCCCACATCAGTTGCTGCACCATCTTGACGTCCTGCTGAAGGGCCCACTTGTCCACAGTCGAACTCCAACCCTCGAGGTCCTTCTCTGAGCTATTTAGGAGCTCCTGAAGCCCTTGTTGTAGATCCATTGAGACCCTGATAGTGCCTTCGGCCTCCGCAGTCCAGTCGGATTTGACTTGAGATGCGATGACAGGAAATCGCTCCTCCGGTAGAACACGCAGCCGTCCATAGAACTTCAGTTGCGCCGCCCGCCGCAAACGCTCCGCACTCAAAGAGCGCGCCAGAAAGAGTGTAATCCACTTGCTTGTCTTAGGGCTGATGCCGAGAATCATCCTCATGGGGCGCAGCATTGCTGCCTCCAGCTTGGTGAGCTGCGATACGGGGGCACGCCAGACATCGAAGGCGTACTTCAGCTTGGCCCCCACAAGTTGATTCCAGCACATGAGACGATACCTAGCTTGTATCTCACCTGCACACCACAAAGAGTACCAACCTGCGGTGGCGACTTCAGTGACACGCGTAGCCCGCAGGGCCTGCTCCTTCCACTTCAGGTCGTCGGTGATAACCACTCCCAGGTACTTGTACTGACTGGTGACACAAAGCTTCTGGCCGCGAAACCACACCACGGGCTCACCTCGCTCCCTGATACTTGGTCGTTTCGCCTTGCTCGACGTGTAAATGGGCATGATTTCCGTCTTGCCGGGCTTCAAGTTGACTTCCGGCCGGTAATCTTCCGCAAACTTGGCCACAACATTGACCATCTTCTGGAGCTCGGTGCGACTGTGAGCGATGAGGGCCACGTCGTCCGCGTATAGAAGTGCCTTGATGTCGTTCAGCCGCTTCACATCCGTGATCTTGAGGGCACTCGCCAGCCGATCACACAGCTCATCCATAAAGACGTTGAAGAGTGTGGGAGAGAGAGGGGACCCCTGTTGGACGCCTACACCCTCCAGTACTTCGGGGGTGAGTGCTCCATCAACTAGCACTTGCGACGAAGTCTGCTCGTAGCACCTGCGTAGCGTGCGCCAGAACTTGCCCCTTACACCCAGCTTCCAGAGCCTCTCAAATAGGCCATCTCTCCAAACAGACGGGAAAGCCTTGCGTAGATCGACGAACAGGACATACGACTCCCGCTTCTGCTGCTGACGCCCCTTCAACCTCTGCCAAAGGGTAAAGACCTGATCCGTAGTGCAACGCCCCGGGCGGAAGCCTCCCTGCTCTGGACGTAGCTTATCCGGGCCATCCACGAAGAGCGTTAGACGAGTAGCTAATAAGGACAGATACAGCTTACCAAGGCAACTAATAATCGAGATATCCCTCCAGTTGTCAGGATCCGTAGGATCCCCACCCTTGGGGATATTGACGATGATTCCCTTGCCCCAAGCTTTTGGAGTCCTCTCGACTTCTCGAATCCAGTTGAAGTACTGCGTTAAGTAGCCATTGATGTAGGCGCCGCCATACTTGAGCATGTCGTTCTTCACTTTGTCCTCGCCACAAGCTTTGTGGTTATTCAGGGCACGTTGCCTTGCAAGGACCTCCTCTTGCGTGAACGGCTTGTCCAGCTCTTCGCAAGTGTCTTCACCTACTTCGTGCTCCTTCATAGCCCGGGCCACCTCATCTCTGAAGCGATCGTTCCAGTGGAACTGCCGCTTAGCTTCGGCTTCCTCCCACTCCAGCGAGCCTGCTTCTGCACAGCACGTCACCACAACAGCCGCACTTGCCGGATTTTCCCGTGGCTTGACCGAATTTTTCCGAAATTCCTCCCACCGAGCGACCTTTTCCGGCAGCGTACACGCCAGTGAGCCATCCTCCCTTTGCACCGGCGCGGTGACCTTCGTTCTGCGTGCCCCGCCAAGCCGCTTCGCGAGTAGCCAAAAGCGCTTTGAGGATTGCTCGCGTTGACATTTGACCGCTTCTTCCTGCACTTGCTTGAAGGAGGCGGACTTCTTGGCCCGAGTTGCCTTCCGAATTTGCTTGCGGAGCCGTAGCCAATTCAGACGGGCTTCCGCATTCGATTCATCCCTCCTGTATGCTGCGTAGGCCTCCCGGCGCTGTTGAATGAGCTCCTTTAGCTCCCCGTCGAACCAATTGTTGGTGAAACGGGGTCGTATACATCTGGAGCCAAGGACCCGGTGCGCCGCCATACGGAAGGACTGCGCCACTCGCTCGGTGACGTCATCTACCACCCGTTGGCTGTCGGCACCACCCGATAGGTCAAGCTCAGGCAGCTGATGCACTCCAAGCTTCTGTAGGCAATGCTGGAATACGTCATCGAACTTGTCGCGTAGATAATCCAGCGCTTGCTTCGCAGCGTGATCATTACCCGAGACACCAGCACCAATAAGCTTATCAACACGAAAGGACCTGTAAGGTTTCGCAGCCCGCTTTGGCCGGCGCTGGCCGCTCCACGTCAGTTCGGCCCATACTGCCTTGTGGTCCGTATCAAGATCATCTTCGCATACTCCGAACTTTGCTCCAGATGCCAAGCCAGGCGACGCGCAGATGTAATCGAGGAGGTGCTTGCCTGTGCCCATGCCGCGCTGCTCACGCCGGGACCACCAGTAGGACCCTTCCACTGGGCACGAGAAGCCGCTCAGATTTCGCAGGCCCGTAGCGACGAGGACAGCCGCGAGTCTCTTGCCCTTCTCCGAACGTACCGGCTCTCCCTTATCATCGACCTCCCCGTGCTGACCGACAATGCCCTCCTCTTTTCGGCTGCATGCCGGCCCGAGCTTCGCGTTGGCATCCGCCACCGTGACCACAAGACCTTTGGCTCCAAAAAAAGCTATAGCTGCCTGCCAGGCCGCATACGCCTCTGACGACTCTTCTTCCTGCGTTTCCTGGGGAAAGTAGCCGTTGCCCACATAGATATCCTGAGCGCCGGTAACACCCGAGGCGATACGCAGCCACACTTGCTGCCGGTGGTCGACGGGGGCTGACACCAGGTTGCATTACGGACCAAGGAAGTTAGCCACCGCGAATAGAACCCCACCCTTGCAGCGATTTTTCTCGCTGACCTCCGCAGGTTTTCCAAAAATCCGGAATCCATCCAGGCTGCATTTGGAAAGTTGCTTCTTGCCCATGCGGTGCTCCTGAGCCCCGATGACTAGCCAGCCCTCGTGCTTGTAGAATGATGCCCATTCCGCCGTGCCTACGTTGTCGTATCCCGTTTTACCCTGCCAGTTGTGACTCGCGACGAGTAGCTTGAAGCCGGTATCGAACTGCTTGGAGCGGTGCTTCTTGGCTCGTTTCCGGACCCGACGGCCGCGCTTGGCTTCCGCCCTCGTGCTGCCCCCCTCTGCAGGTGCTTGCGCAGGTTGGTCCCCCACTGCACTGGCCGCCGAATGCAGGGGCACCACCTGCACATCAGCACACTCAGACACACACTTAGGTGCATCGGCAGCCAATTCCGAAGACACCACCTGCACATCATCAACACATTCTTCATGCAGAGGCCAGACGCGATATCCCGTCGCAGCTTCCTCCTTCCGGACCGCCGCTTCCCCACGCGATGGATGCGAATAAGCCTTCGGACACGTTCCTTGTCCCTGAACCTGCGCCCAAGGGCCACATTGACCCCTCTGCCGAAGAATTTGAGATGTTTGAATTGCTGCAACGCCGTCTGCCTGCTGTCATCGTCCTCATAGACCAGCTCCAGGTGACGAGACATTCGCTGGCCTTGCCACTCCATTACCGGGACCACCAGACCAAGACCGCTCATTTTGGAGGCGATCTCCTGTAGATTGGCGCGTTCTGAGAGCCCCCAGACAATCAGATTACGCCCGTCCTTGTCGTACCGATCTACCCGCCGGTACCGTCGAGGCGGCGGTGCCATCTGCCACATAGCGCCGCTCGCCTTATGTTGAAGCGCCGACCCGTGTGCCAGGTTTGGGGAGGAAGGATGAGGCGCAGCTAAGATAGCCTCTCCACGTGGTTCAGGAATTCCGTCATATACGCGAGCCCTCATCCTCCCATCCTGGGACATCGGGCCAGAGCCCGTCGAAGAGGCATTCCCACGGGGATTGTCCAGGTCTTCGGCGATTCTACCTTGTCCCATAAGGGCCACAGTGGTAGCTCCGTGCTTCGCGTATTTGTAATCCATTGAGAGTAGTAGACGGCCAATGTCGCTGGCCATCACCGCCGCGCCTCTTTACGCCGAGGAAAGCGCCCGTCCATGCAAATAGCATCGGCGGTATCTGCAACACACACTACACGCATTTCCGCCGGTGTCACTGGACGCAGCCGCGTCGCTTCGTGCCCTTCGGCGCCCGCCAGCACCCCCAGCGTCGCCAGAACCTGCCTCACGCACTACACACACTCTCCATCGCATCGCCAACGCCTCTACTCTCATGCCTTATGGACTTTCAGCTGCTCCTAACAATACACATCATGAGGTACGGGTGTCCCCGAGTGGAGCCAGATCGGACGGCGTGCCGCTGAAACTCCTTCCCCCACGTGGGTATAGAAGCCGCGAACCTAGCGGTACCTATAGGGTCTTACAGACAAGTATAGTAATCCCAGCCGAAGCTGCTCAGTTAGAAATGCAACGGTGGAGGGTGTGAATGCATGGGGCAAGGCACGGCAACGCAGCAAGGCACTGGCAAGGCATTGGGACCGACTGAAGCCCCTCTCCAACGTGCGCTCATCATGTGTTCCAGTTAGGCAACCCCGAAGAAGCGAAGATAGGGAGGAGACAAAACCCAGATAGGATGAAGATAGGATTAACATGAAGCCGAAATGGAGCCGAGTTGGAACAGGTCAACTCAGCCCCATCTCGGCTCAATGTGAATCCTATCTTCAACCCATCTCGGTACTGTTTCCTCCGAAAGCTCACCTCAACAAGATCACCAAACCGGAACTGGAAGCCCCCAGGCATTTACTCGGCAGGAAATTCGGCGAAAATGGGCTAACTAGGAAACCAGACCCAAACCAACAGCCAAGAAAAACGAGCCAACCAACAATCCAACAGACAACCCCACAACCTGCCTGGCCGAACCCCTACCGAGTAAATGCCCAGTTGAGAGTTGCGCATATCCCGGTGACCGCCCTCCCCAAGCGGTCACCTTCGTGGGGAGAGGCCCAACCACCTCCTCTTCCCATGGAGTGCCATCTTGTGCACCCCTCCAGAATAATAATAATAATAATAATAATAATAATAATAATAATAATAATAATAATAATAACAATAATAATAATAAAAACAATAATAACAATAATAATAATAATGATAATAATGATAATGATAATAATAATAGTAATAGTACCAGTCTTGCCAGTCCTTGCCGGAGTAGACCTCGAAACAGCCCTTGGCCGCCCAAATGCGAACCTTGCCAGGCTCTGCTGGAGGTAAACCCTGCGCCTGCTCTTCTCGCTCGCCTTGGGTTACCTTAGGGACCTCGCCCTCCTCCTCGTCCTCCTCGTCGTCCTCCTCTTCCTCTTTCTTCGCATCCTCCTCCTCTTTCTTCTTCGCTTCCTCCTCCCTCTTCTTCGCTTCCTCCTCCTCCCTCTTCTTCGCTTCCTCCTCCCTCTTCTTCGCTTCCTCCTCCCTCTTCTTCGCTTCCTCCTCCCTCTTCTTCGCTTCCTCCTCCCTCTTCTTTGCTTCCTCCCCCCGCTTAAGCTTCTTCGCTTCCTCCTCCTTCTTCTCCTCCTCCTCCCTCTCCTTCTCCTTCGCTTCTTCCTCCTCCTTCTTCTTCTCCTCCTTCTTCTTCTCCTCCTCCTCTTTCTGCTTCTTCTTCTTGCTCTTCTTCTTCTTCTTCTTGTTCTTCTCCTCCTCCTCCTCCTCTTTCTTCTTCTTCGTCGCTTCCTCCTCCCTCTCCTTCTCCTCCCTTTCCTTCTCCTTCTTCTTCTTCTTCTTCGCTTCATCATCCTTCTCCTTATCCTTATCCTCATTATTATCCTTAACCTTCTCCTTCTTCTTCTTCTTCTTCTTCTTCTCCTCCTCCTTCTTCTTCTTCGTCGCTTCCTCCTCCCTCCCCTTCTCCCTCTCCTTCTCCTTCTTCTTCTTCGCTTCCTCATCCTTCTTCTCCTTATCCTTGTCCTTATTATCCTTAACCTTCTCCTTCCTACTTGGTGCATCATCAGGCTTCAAAAATTGTGTTTGTTTCGTCTGTCTTTTGTGTCGGGGACCCGCTTCATTGCCCAAGCCGTCGTCCCAGGGTTTCCCTTTATCCTTCTGTAGTATTCCATGTAGATTCCACGTGTAGTAGAAGCAGCGGACCAACTCATCCCGGTCCCTTTTGCCCTGTTACATATGTTGGATGGAGAGAGAAGAGAGAGAAGATGAGGAAAAGAGAGAAGAAGAGAGAAATGAGAGAGAAAGAGAGAAAGAGAGAAAGAGAGAAAGAGAGAGAGGAGAGGAGAGAAGAGGAGAGAAGAGAAGGAGAAGAGAGGAGAAGAGAAGGAAAAGAGAGAAGAAGAGAGAAATGAGAGAAAAAGAGAGAAGAAGAGAGAAATGAGAGAGAGAGAGAGAAAGAGAGAGAAATGAGAGAGAGAGAAAGAGAGAAAGAGAGAGAGGAGAGGAGAGGAGAGAAGAGAAGAGAAGGAGAAGAGGAGAGGAGAGAAGAGAAGGAAAAGAGAGAAGAAGAGAGAAATGAGAGAGAAAGAGAGAAAGAGAGAGAGAGAGATAGAGAGAAAGAGAGAGAGAGAGAGGAGAGGAAGGGAGAGAAGGAGAAGAGAAGAGAAGAGAAGAGAAGGAAAAGAGAGAAGAAGAGAGAAATGAGAGAGAAAGAGAGAGAGAGAGAGGAGAGGAGTGGAGAGAAGAGAAGGAGAAGAGAAGAGAAGAGAAGAGAAGACAGACAGTAATATTAAACAGATGCAGGCAAACAATCTTACCAGATCATGCTTGGCAAAGACTGCGGGTGGAATCTCCACATTATCAAACGGCAGCTCCTCTGTGGATCCGTTGATAGTGAGAAAGATTCCCCCCCCGCGAATTTTTGCGAATGGTTTCCAAGCTCTTTGCGATATGTTTCTTGGGCATACCAGCGGTCACAGATGGTCCTACTTTGCAAAACACGAAATGATCAAGAGTGGACAACATACCAGCGGTCAGAGATGATCCTATTCATTTGTTTTGCAAAGAACACTGCACGTTCATAAATTCAAAAAGTGAAGGTCATTGAAAAGGTGGCACCGGTGGGGTCTCTAGTCGTTGAAAATGGAATGGGGGCTGGTCTCACAAAACTTTGTGCATAATTTTTATTAAGAGGAAACAATTATAGATCGTGCAAGTAGCATTCCCGGTCTTTCCAAGGTCCAGAAGGATCGGGAATGAATTCTTTTTTTGACATAAAATGCTCTGTGGAGAAAACTTTGCATGAATTTTTGTCAAGACCGACATTCTTGACAAAAATTCATGCAGAGTTTTCTCCACAGAGCATTTTATGTTTAAAAAAAGAACCCCATTCCCGATCCTTCTAAACCTTGGAAGGATCGGGAATGGTACTTGCACTATCTATACTTACTTCCTTTTGATACAAATAATGCATGAATTTTTGCAATCATGAATGTCGGTCTTGACAAAAATTCATGCAGAGTTTTCTCCACAGACCATTTTATGTCAAAAAAAGAATTCCATTCCCGATCCTTCTGGACCTTGGAAGGATCGGGAATGGTACTTGCACGATCTATAAGTACTTCCTTTTGATACAAATAATGCATGAATTTTTGCAATCCCGACATTCATGATTGCAAAAATTCATGCATTATCTGTATCAAAAGGAAGTAATTATAGATTGTGCAAGTATCAATCCCAATCCTTCCAAGGTCCAGAAGGATCGGGAATGGGATTCTTTTTTTGGACATAAAATGCTCTGTGGAGAAAACTCTGCATGAATTTTTGTCAACACCAAACTTTCATGCGTAAATGTTGTTGTTATTCGAATTCAATTATCTTCATCAATATACTTACTATTGCGTATAGCATGCTTATTCAAATTCTTCTTCTTGTGCTTCTTCTTCTTCTACCTAAGTTCTTCTTCTTTTTCTTCTTACATACATACATACATACATATATATCTTTCCTACTCCTCTTCTTCTTCTTCTTCTTCTTCTTCTTCCTTCTTCTTCTTCCTTCTTCTTCTTCTTCTTCTTCTTCTTCTTCTTCTTCTTCTTCTTCCTCTCCTTCTCCCGCTAGGCGAGGCATGCTGAGGGCTGCCAAGGCGCCGATATATGTAGCACACCGTGGTGGTGGTTACGGAGTTTTTGCTGATAAATATCTTCCTCCTTCATTCCAGCTTGGGCTACTTGAACCGGGAGGACAGTGTTTACATATTAAGGATCGTGCTGCATTTTCAGATCATTTTACAATGAAAATTGGGAGTTCCCTGCAAACAGGCATGCACCCAATCAAATTTCTCACCCAATCGAGCAGGAATGCTATGCGTCTGATCAACTCTTCAGCGCAAGGGTTCAACAAGCTGGACAAGGACATTTGCAGGCCAAACGTGAAGGTAAATTATGATGCAGTATAGGCTCAGTAGTTACAATATTACATTCACGTCATATTATAACTTTGTTTTATATTCATTCATGAATGCATAATACACGCGTGCATAAATTGGATTATTGATGAATATTGTTGCAGGTCAGCAAGGGGACTCCGATAGTGACGGTTAGCACGGCTATAGCTAAAGATAAAGAGATTTTACTCCATTACATGCCTAATCCGGACCGAGACATTGCTACGCTACCATCCGATGCACACCCGGTCTGGTTGCAACAAGTGGCTATTGAAGGAGCTAAAATTCCAGTGTTTGTTTACGAGACTGACGTCGGTCCTCTGTGTTTTATAGTCCCTGAACAAGAACATCCGCTTCCCCTGGAGTCAATTTCGTTGCAGCATGAAGCAAAGATTGCGCTTCTAGGATCAGTTAGCAGTATTAGTTCTGATGAAACGCGAATGCTGTCAAAGTCATCATCTATTACAACCGAACAGAAAATCAAGCTTCTTAACAGCGTGTCTTCGATTTCGAATGGTGGAAAGACTTTTCTGCGCAGGGAGAGCTCCACCATCACAGTTATCACAGAAACATCAAGTAATAAAAAGGTAATAAGTAAATGAACTTGTTAATGACTATTAGTCTAAGCAGTTTCTCATTTATAGGTTGTTGGTCCTGACGTCGATGCTAACGTCGATCAGAGGGAGGAGCCACACAGTATTCCTCTCAAAAGGGAGATACTAGTGGCTGCGACAGCTCGAGACTATATGGTCCCACAGGCTCTTTGGTAGCACTATATTTTTGTTTTGCTTGCTTGCATCGCGGAAGTTGCTATAATGTCAATCAATGCTTGTTTAGAACGTCGACGACGATATCTCAGATACTGATTCGAATTGCGGTCCTGAATCTATCGATCCTAGATGGCTTCCTCCTCTGGTCGACGTGGATAATGCGGAAAGATCAAATATTCTATACAACCTGGACGAGTTGATGGAATCTAATGAGCTGCTGTATAACATCATGAGATTGTCACCAGTTCCTTTAAGCCGACCACGCAAGAATCCTACACGTCCATACGCAATGAAAAGCCGCACCAAAGGGATCGTAAAATTTCGGAGACCGTACGCGCTTCAGAAACGGTTGGGGATGACCTTCGCCGACCTGAAGGGAAGTAAAGTCTGTGTGCTGTCAAAGGTGGAAGTGTTACGCGTTTATTGACACACGTGATGTTCTACATGCGCGAGCGAAGAATGCTTCATCCTCCCTCAGCGAGCTTTACACTTTGACAGCTTCCCAGCTTGAAACTTTTCAAACGAGAAATGGATCGTTTCAATATATGTACCAGACGGAGCCGGTCTGCAGAGCAGCTTGGCAGCGCATCCACGCACAGCGGACACCTGCGTAAGCAAGGCAGGTTCCATCCCAGTCGCCCCACTACAGAAAACAGCCCTTTTTGAGAACAAGGTGATTAAAATTAAAGCCAGGGCAAAACAACAAACAGCACCTCAACGGTCTTTGCTCGGTCGTGATGTTCGACTAGCCCCAGGAACGGTGGCCGGTTCCGATATTAATGACCCGAATATACCGCATATTGACCACGCCTTCCCCCACACACAGACAACATGTATACTGCATCACCATTCACAGCACAGAATCCTGTAGTGCTCCCGGGCCCACGGGATGGCCGGCGGTAGTTAGCCAGATGGGCCTAACACTCTTGGTGGACCCGGACAAGCTTGGCGATGCACAACGCCGGATGGCACGCAGGTATGCTGAGATGGAACTGCAACAAGCCCTCATGTCGACAGCCGAACCCCAGGACCTCCCTGCAGCGGAGGCAAGGGACATGAGCTACACCCGTCTATTTTGGCGGGAGCTCAACGCCCACCTGGACACCGGTAACGATAGCATGGCACAAATCACCTTCGCGGGTAAAAGATTCATAGATAAATTCGGAAAGTTATTCGATCTCACGCGCGAAGGGAAGCTCGGATATATCCGGGGTGCTAACGACGGAAGAAGTGCGATCATTGATCGTATTCCGTTGACGGTGGAATTCCCGACTGAATGCAATCCAATGCAATCCATTGATGCATGCATGCAAGAATGCCTGCATGCAAGACGTACAGACATACAGACAGACAGACAGACATACATGCATACATGCATGCTTACATGCTTACATGCTTACATACATACATACATACATACATACATACAAATATGCATGCATGCATGCACACACATACCCTTCCTCTTATTACATCTTCTTCATTCCTCCTTTTTCTTCTCATGATCACTTGTCAGGTACCCCCTGGATTTTGTGCTGGTGCTGTATTGCTTCGTCTTCGCCTTCTTCGTCGTCGCACTCACCGCATACCACGTCTATCTGGTCCTCCTCCTCCTTCTCCTCCTTCTTCTTCTTCTTCTTCTTCTTCTTCTTCTTCTTCTTCTTCTTCTTCTTCTTCTTCTTCTTCTTCTTCTTCTTCCTCTTCTTCTTCTTCTTCTTCTCATGTGATTTATGTGTGCACGTATGTATGTATGTCTTTGTGTATGTACGTAAGTATATATGTACTTATGTAAATATATACCTATGCATACATGAATTTACAATGTATGTGTATGCATGCATACATGCATGTATGTTTGTATATGTAATCTATGTACATATTTATATACGTACGTATGTGTGTGACTGTGTGCAGGTCATGACGGGTCAAACAACTCACGAGCAGCTGCGCAAAACGTTCCCCATGGGCAATCCGCACCACAAAGGCAAGAAGCAAGCAAACAAAGAGCAAAAAAGCAGAAAACGAAACATAAAGAACAAAAAAACAAAACAAACAAAAAACAAAACACACACATACACACACACAAGCAAACAATCAACCAAGGAATAGCAACAACAACGGCGACAACGACGACAAAAACAACAACAACGACCACGATGGTCGACAACAACAACAACAACAACAACAACAACAACACAACAACAACCTCATCCTCATCCTCATCCTCATCTCCTCTTCCTCCTCCTCCTCCTCCTCGTCATCATCATCATCATCATCATCAATAACAACAAAACAACAACAACAGCAACAACGTTATTATTATTATTATTATTATTATTATTATTATTATTATTATTATTATTATTATTATTATTATTATTATGGAGGCACATGTCCAGGATCTGGATCTGATGCTATAGTCTGAGGAAGCCTATTATTATTATTATTATTATTATTATTATTATTATTATTATTATTATTATTATTATTATTATTATTATTATTATTATTATTATTATTATTATTATTATTATTAGTGGCACCGCGATAGCCCAGTGGTTAAGGTCTACCATCTGGGACCTGTCGCCAGTTCGATTCCTGTCGGGGCCAGTATTTTCAAAGGATATTTTCTTTGAAAATAATGGTCTATCTGGAAGGCTTGGAGCTGCCTTGCGGGGGTGTCAGTAGAGCCTATCGTAAAATCTTCGTACTCCCCTCGCGGGTGAGACGATGGAGGCACATGTGCAGAAATGCATTCGCCATTGACTGAGAAGCACTATTATTATTATTATTATTATTATTATTATTATTATTATTATTATTATTATTATTATTATTATTATTATTATTATTATTATTATATAGACACCGTGATAGCCCAGTGGTCAAGTTCTACCATTTGGGCCCTGTCGCCAGTTCGATTCCCGTCGGTGCCACCAGTATTTTCATTGAACATACGGATCCGTCTGGACCAGTGTTTTCATTGAACATACCGGTCCGTCTGGAAGTGTTGGAACTGTCCTTGCGGGGGTGTCATTAGAGCCTATCGTCAATTCTTCGTACTCCCCTCACGGGTGAGACGATGGAGGCGCATGTGCAGAAATGCATCAGCCATTGACAGAGAAGCACTATTATTATTATAATTATTATTATTATTATTGGACACCGTGATAGCCCAGTGGTCAAGTTCTACCATCTGGGCCCTGTCGCCAGTTCGATTCCCGTCGGTGCCACCAGTATTTTCATTGAACATACCGATCCGTCTGGACCAGTATTTTCATTGAACATACCGGCCCGTCTGGAAGTGTTGGAACTGCCCTTGCGGGGGTGTCATTAGAGCTTATCGTCAATTCTTCGTACTCCCCTCACGGGTGAGACGATGGAGGCGCATGTGCAGAAATGCATCAGCCATTGACAGAGAAGCACTATTATTATTATTATTATTATTATTATTATTATTATTATTATTATTATTATGGACACCGTGATAGCCCAGTGGTCAAGTTCTACCATGTGGGCCCTGTCGCCAGTTCGATTCCCGTCGGTGCCACCAGTATTTTCATTGAACATACCGGTCTATTTCTGGACCAGTATTTTCATTGAACATACCGGCCCGTCTGGAAGTGTTGGAACTGCCCTTGCGGGGGTGTCATTAGAGCTTATCGTCAATTCTTCGTACTCCCCTCACGGGTGAGACGATGGAGGCGCATGTGCAGAAATGCATCAGCCATTGACAGAGCACTATTATTATTATTATTATTATTATTATTATTATTATTATTATTATTATTATTATTATTATTATGGAGGGGTGCACAGTATGGCACCCCACGGGAAGAGGAGGTGGTTGGGCCTCTTCCCACTGGTTTCGAGGCTAAGTCGTTGTGTTGGCTCCGAGGCTATGTTGTTGTGTTGGTTCCGAGGCTATGTTGATGTGTTGGTTCCGAGGCTCTGTTGTTGTGTGGGTTCCGAGGCTATGTCGATGTGGGTTCCGAGGCTATGTTGTTGTGTTGGTTCCGAGGCTATGTCGTTGTGTTGTTTTTTATAAGACATACACCACGTGGGATCAAAGGGGTATTTACATTCCGCGATCTAGGGTGGTGACGGGTTTCGAGGCGTCCCAGGTACTTACCACAAAATGTCCTCATGCGCTGGCAGACCGCATGAAATGTCTGCTACCCCTGTGAGTACCTCCATGCGGGACCTACCCAGTCTCGTGGAGCTCTCACGCGGGGAAGATCAATCATTTGTAGTTGATTTCCTGCAAGGTACCCGACACTGTGCGGGTAGTAGGGACTTTTGGGGCCTTCTGTGCAGGATGGTTAGAGTCACTCTTCCCTCCCCAACATACTCACTGTAGTCCCTGTTGGGTCGAGGGATGGAGGCGCATGGCCCTCGGGCTCAGCCATGACAGATCAATATATTATTATTATTATTATTATTATTATTATTATTATTATTATTATTATTATTATTATTATTATTATTATTATTTTGGACACCGTGATAGCCCAGTGGTCAAGTTCTACCATCTGGGCCCTGTCGCCAGTTCGATTCCCGTCGGTGCCACCAGTATTTTCATTGAACATACCGCTCCGTCTGGACCAGTATTTTCATTGAACATACCGGTCCGTCTGGAAGTGTTGGAACTGCCCTTGCGGGGGTGTCATTAGAGCTTATCGTCAATTCTTCGTACTCCCCTCACGGGTGAGACGATGGAGGCGCATGTGCAGAAATGCATCAGCCATTGACAGAGAAGCACTATTATTATTATTATTATTATTATTATTATTATTATTATTATTATTATTATTATTATTGAGCTCCATCGGTGGCCCCTATAATCAGTCGACAGACTGACTAGGTGGGGATGGAGCACCTCGAACAAGGGCATGGAGGCTCATTTCCGGAAACGGATCGTGCCATCAGCTGCATCAGTATGCCTTAGAGGAAGTATATCTTTCTTCTCGGAGTGTTGACTGCGATATATTTGAGGGTAACACCTGATGATAAAAACTTAGTCACGCTTGTTTATCAGAGCTCCAGCCCAATGGCCTTACGGCGTTAAACTGTGATGCCAACTCAAAACCATTTGGTGGTAGATGCTGGGGAGGAGGGTCGTTGGGCGCCTGTCGAAGATCTTAAACTCCGCTATGCCGGTTGGGTTTTGAGGTAGTTCTAGCAACCATGCTTGGTGTACGCACTTGCACATGCGGCAACGTTTTGCAAGAGGTTGTTGGGACTGCGGAATAACCTCGGCTTAGTGTAGTCTTGCCCTCAGGAGCTCCATCGGTGGCCCCTATAATCAGTCGAGAGACTGACTAGGTGGGGATGGAGCACCTCGAACAAGGGCATGGAGGCTCATGTCCTGAAACGGATCGTGCCATCAGCTGCATCAGTATGCCTTAGAGGAAGTATTATTATTATTATTATTATTATTATTATTATTATTATTATTATTATTATTATTATTATTATTATTATTATTATTATCATTATCATTATTACAATTACTATTTTTATTTTCATGATTGTTGTTGTTATTTTCTGCAGGGTGTGTTCGCAACTGCATATTGCTTTTCTGCACTCCCCCCTTGGAAAGGTTTTATGTATTGAATGCTTGTATGTCAAGCATCTTGCTTCTCCCCGTTGTGTATGCATGTGTGTGTGTGTGTCTGAGTATATATGTGAGTGTGTGTGTGTTGTGTGTGTGTGTGCGTGTGTGTGTGTGAGAGAGAGAGAGAGAGAGAGAGAGAGAGAGAAATGCATGTGCGTGTGTGCGCCAACCTGTGTTCATCCACGCGTGTATGTTGTGTGTGTGTGTGTGTATGTGACGTTCCTGGTTGTTTGTGCGAATGTATGTGTGACTGTGAGTGTGTATGTCTGCTTCGTCTGAGAACCTTGTTTCCCACCTTCCTCTCTCTCTCTCTCCCTCTCTCTCTCTCTCGCGCGCGCGCGCGCTTTGTCACTGACATACGTGGTAATATGGTCTCTGTGCGTATGTATTTTTACTTATTTTCTTAGGCACCTCAATCCCAAGGATGCCGATCAACCGTTAGTGGTAATACATATACATGTGCATATATATACATGTATATACATATATACACGGGAGTTGGTAGGTAGGCAGGTAGGTAAGTAGTACTTTGAGTACGTAGGTGGATAGCTAAGTAGATAGGTAGGTAGCGTGAAAGTGGGGGTGGCACGTAGGAAGGTATCTAAGAAGGTAGGTAGGTAGGTAGGTGGGCAGTAAATAGGAGGTAATGGCCGCTAGGCAGCCATCCCGGTAGATAGTAGACAGATAGGTAGGTGGCTGGGTAGCTAGGTAAGTAGTTAGCAAGAAGGTAGGTAATGGTAAGCAGGTAAGCGAGTAGGTAAGCAAGTAGGTTTGTAGGTATGTAGGCACGTAGATAAGTAGCGGTGGTAGGTTGGCAGGTAAGAAGGTAGGTAGCGAGGAAGGTACACCTGATTCGGTAAGTGGTTACGTGGGTATCCGGGAGGAGGCAGATAAGGACGCAGGATAGGGGGTTGGTGCTAAGGTAGGTACGTGTGCCGCATGCACATGTGTTACAGGTTCCCCAGTCGCTGCCGATCCACTTTGTCAGCGGTCGCCCTTCTTCTCTTTTTCTTCCTCTTGCCGCATGTGTGATGTTTTGTCCGACATGACTCAGCTCATGCTAATGTGTGATGTGTTTGTCCTGCTGCGGAAGAGCGGCTCGGATCCTGCCGCATATCTGGTGTATATCTGGTGTGTTTTGTGTGTTCTCAGCCAGAGAAATGACTCAGATCATGGAGGAGCGTGCCAAATCCAAACGCGCTCCGCCGGGCGATGCATCCGGCCGATCCCCGTCGGCCAGAAGTGCTTCCCAGGCCACTCCTTCCAGCAGCCCCTCTCTGCAGGGTGCTAGTGCCCCGGCGGCACCCGCTGCCACCAGTTACCAACCTTTACCGGCCAACCCATCCCCGCAATGTGCCCCCGACGCCGCCCCGCGTGACCAAGACTTCATGTTCGACGCCTCAGTGTCGCAGCAATCCCGTCCCAGTCGGTCGCTGTCGCAACAGGCGTCAGTTCAGGTGCAACCCGCCACCCCAAACACTGCCCGGGTCACGCCCGCGCCGCTCACGCCGACCGGAGCTTCCGGGGCTTCCAAGGAGACCCCACTGGTATCTTCCCCCACCCCCAAGTCCGCCAGCAAGGCCGCGATCAAACCCAATGACTCCGACTCGACTATTGTGCTTCACCAGAGTGTAGAGACACGGGCAGCCAAGGAGACTCCTAGTTGACATTGTGTTGTACAAGTGGTCTGGACGCACCCAACGCAAATGCAGTCGACCATCGCACTGCATCAGCGAGGTTGCCATACAGCGACTCCACTGACTCAATCATGGTGCAGCACTAGGGATGTGGAGCCCACGAACTCGGCGATTGAGCAACACGGCGGACGCAAAGCGACTGCACACCATGCGTAGCACCCCGCGCCTCGTGCGTGCTTGCGCGCTTGTGATTGTGCTCAGATTCCCTCGAGCGGTGGCTTGACGTATCATCACATCAGAATGTTAGAATGTTGCAGCTGTCGCTTACTAGTAGTGACTCGTGCCAGGTATCAGATTTTAATAAAAGCAGTTGCTTTTGTCGGTTATATGTTAGACTACTGTTATTAATAAAGTAATCTATGATGGCAACTACACTCTCAACATACAATAACAACTTTAATGAGAAAAGACGCCAACAAACGCGCCACGTAACTTGACTGGCCGGATCATAAGCAATAGCTCTAACGACACCGTTACTCCGATACGGCCGGTCCATAACTATTAATTAATTATTATTAGTTCCAACACTCCCCCTGGAACAAAGTAAATTAATATAAGTTACTGCCGTTCCTAATTAAGTTACGTCTCCTATTACTATTTTGTGAAACATTAGAAAACACAAACTCAAAACATATTATCTCACCCTCACTCTCTCCGAGAAGTATTGTTGGGGTTGGCTACCCTCCTATCCACAGCGAGTACGTATCAGCTAGAGTACGTACAAGGCACCAGACCTGTGCTATATTCGGGCCTACCCAACGAGAAGAAGATTAACGCCCTACTCTCCCTACCTCGCAAATGAATAAGAGAAATATGTGAGAATTACATCATCTACATATGGATCATGTAAGAATACAGAGTTATGATAATACTTGAACTTCAGAAGAAGTAATAACATAAATATGTGATAAATATATGAAAAATATATATGTATATATATAATATATATCCACATATGATCATAACATGAAAACTAAAGTTTGGAAGCGCTTCCCGTAAGGGGATATATAAAAGTAACAAGAATAATATAATATATATGAACAAAGACATTATATCTGTAATTATCGGCCTGTCTGGTATATCCGGCTGGTCTGACGTACTTCCGTGATGTTCCACACTGTGTGACTCCCGTGTGGCACGTTCACCGACCAGCCGGACTCCATGTCGGCTTCTTATAGATTTTTATGTATATAGTGTGATTACAAAAGATTTACAACGTTTAAGCAATACAATCGATAAGGTAGTGCGTGTTTCCGAGCTTACACTAACACGGAAACACGCACGTACTTAGCAAGTTTTCGGGGCCCGACTCGAACTTCGCTGCGGCGCTTCTCATCCTCCCCCTCAACTTTGTAGAATTATGCGACTGAATGATTATTACGACTTAACAAATGGAGGGGGGAGGGAAGAGAAAGGTGGAAGTCCAGATATCTTCCATCTCGAATCACTACCGCGCGTCAAACTATTCTAGGTTGACGCTCGGCAGCTTTTCAACCGCTCTGGTAACATGGGTCCACCCGCTCAAATCACCTATATCACTCCCCTCGATATACAGTATGCGAGAAATATAATATACGAGCATTAATACAATCCGCTTCCGAGAATATAATTATAGACGATCATAGCGTGAATATTTATGCGGGAAATACCCGGTACTTACAACGCGACTTTAACACCAAACTTTGCGAGAAATTCTTTCACCAACTTCACCGAGATTTGGTCAGGCAGGTAATTGAATTTTTCGTACGTGAAATTTATTTTGGTAAATAAATCCACGATGTTTTCCTCCGTCGGTACCCGGAACAATTTGACAACTCCCTCCTTAACCAACTTTTCGAGCAGGTGGTACCTGACATCGATATGTTTGGTTCGGGACTCCCCTAAACCCCTTTCTGAGAGGATGATAGTCCCCTCATTGTCTTCGAACAAGGTGTATTAAGACCGGAGGTCTTACCCTTACGAGCTCAATCATAAAAAGGAATTTAATAATAACGTTGAACACAACTGGTTCAGTTCTAACGACCACTTCTATGTAAGAAAGGGTTGTCAGGAATGAACCCAAACAACAAGCCAGAGGGAAAACACCGGTCAAACCGGAGTGTCCCTTTGACTGGTTCCCTGACATGATGCGTTACGTCCGTAACCTGCACAAATGCCAAAACACACCACAAACCACAACCCATAAGTGCGTTTTCCCTTATTTAGCCATAAATTCCCAGTCACGGGAAAAAAGGCCAAATTTCACGGTTTTTCCGTGACCTTTTTCCAAAACTTCAAACGGTTACTACATGTACTGTAGAAGGATCGGGTCAACGCTATTAATGTGGGAGATTATTCCATATGGATGCTACACAACTGTGTATTCTGCATCCTAATAACCCTCTCCACGCCGGTAAACGGTTAAGTGTAAAATGCAGGTTTTAAGGTCCTATGGGGGTCCAAGCTTCCTAGCTTTTCCTCCATATTCCTTATCCTACTACAACATTAAAACCGGATATATTAATCAGAACCGGAAATGTAATAAGAATTCATCTTAAATTACATTTAATAACAAGAAAATTCTTCCAAGAGTAAATTCCCGTAAAGCCCCAATAGCGTATAAACGATGTAGTATACCGTGGGTGTTACATAGCACCCCTTCCCCCTCCTTTGAGATCGCTCGGATCTCAATCCTGGAGTAATACCAACGGAGACTACATCTCTTATAATCTCGTCAGTACCGGCTTTTTGGGGAATCCCAGCCGATTGTCCACCATCCCAAGAGCTACCCTAGCTCGACCCCTGATCAAATCTTATCAAGAGCCATCCAACAGATTAAAGGCTTGTGCTTCATGTGGGCTAAGTTCCGAGACTTATTGTTGCCCGAAGATCGTGAATCATGGCACTCGACCAGCTCACGTCTTCAACCCTACGCGCGCGATTTCCCGAAGTCACAGACCCATAGTCTGGCCGACCACCAGCCAGACCCTGTCTAATCCGTCAAATGTGAATGGTGCCTTGGCCCTGAAGTCCGCATTGACCGAACCCCAAAGTCCAACCCTTAAAACGACGATGGCCTTTTCGCCGAGTTCCCTTGTACTGTGCCCGTAAAGTTTTAAAGTTGAGTAGGACCCTCAGTACTGTTTATCCCACACACTATGGTCAATGTGTGCCCAACTGCCCTCCGACCCGCTTTTCCGTTCCTTCTTTTTTTTAAGTTGCATCCCGGATGCACCTTATCCCTTTAGGCTCGGATGCTTCTTCCCCCGCACCGTTTCCGTTGCATGTGCACCCCCGATTAGCCTTAAGTCAAGCCCGCTTTGCTTGAGCAAGTCCCAAACCTTCTGTGGAATGTGCCCGTCGTGCAACTCGAAGGGGCATTCAAGCACTCCCCTCTGCCACGCTGATATGGTCCATGCCTCGTGATCCCTGTCACCCTTCCGTGTGGCTGGATCAATTTTGGCATCCCATACCTCCCTATTTGCAGCATCCCACCATACCGGGACATACTCGCGGTACATCCGGTTGTCAACCGTATCTTTATCCCAAGACCGGCAAAACTGCAGCATAGGCGGAAGGTTTTTGAGCGCACTCCTTGACGATCGAGTCTTCCTCGAGTCCTCTGCCAGTCCCACAACCTTCATCACAAAGAGAGTATCCTTGTCTCCCTTTGCAACGAACCTAGTCGGGGGCCTGACCAAATAGAACCGACCCAGAACCCATGTCATTTCTAGTGCCTCATTACCCTCCTTCCATAACTTGTGCTTGACGTCCACCCGCGAGGGCACCACTGGCTCCTCCGGCCCCGCCTGCACATCCCTCCTCCCGCGTTTACCCGGCCTACTTCCAGGTTCCGAGTAGATCAGATCATTATCCGCCGCCCTCTTCGCCGCCTCTGTGGGTGGCTTGCGACTTGTATCTGACCCCTTTTTTCCAACCTCAGGCCCTTTGGAGCTTATCTGGCCGACACCCTCTTCAGGGGCCCGTGCCTTCCTCCCCTCTTGGCCCTTTCGGTCCCCGGGCTTCCCACCATCGGGTTCGTTATCCGTTCCCAACTTAGGAGGGTCTTGAAACTCCCCCTTTTCCCTGACGAGCGCTTCTTGGAGCGTCTCGTTCTCCATGAGAAACGGATCGTACTTGATGAGGCGTCGAACATTGACAATCTTGTTCTCCCCCCTGCCTCGTATCCGATAGTTAAACGGCCCAGTCTGTTGCATCACCTGATAAGGCCCCTTCCAGTGGACAAACATCTTTGAAGATATGCCCTTCGGAACCTGTGGGTAATACAACATGGCAATGTCACCCGGCTTATAGGTTACCATAGACAAGTCCTGTTCCAAGGATTCTTTGCTCAGCTGACGGGTCTGTTCCGCTTGCATGGCCTCCATGGACACACGCATACGAACCCCCCACAGCTCATCCTCATCCATCATAAGCCCAGGCCCATCCTGATATACCAAGTGCTGGGGCATCACTGGCTCCTGCCGTATACCACCTGATATGGGGATCTACATTCCGCCCCCGCTCCAAGAGCCTTCGATTGCATCGCGTTCTTAGCGAAAACAAAGCTCGGGACCACCTCTCTCCACAAGAGCTGACTCTTCTTGCAGTAGGTCCTTAGAGCCGACTTGAGTGGTCTATGTACCCGCTCAATCTTGCCATTAGCCCTCGGATTGTACGGTGTAACGTACTGCCAGTGAACCCCGTAAAAGTTCGCGAGCCTTTCCATTAGCTCGTTGTCAAAGGCTGGCCCCTTGTTTGAGCAGATCGTCTTGGGGACCCCTACCACACATAGGACTCGATCGATCAACTCCCTGGCTGTCGTCTCCGCCGTTGTGTCAGGCACTGGTATCGCCCAAACGTAATTGCTCGCCCTGTCAATGACCGTCATCAAGAACTTATCCTTCGCCGGCCCCACCGGCGGCAACGGTGAAAATAAAAACAACCCAAAGAATCAACACAGAAAACTCAGAGAATTAGTACCTAACAACAAACCACCGAGAGCATCACCAACCACAACACAGTACAACAACTATGCCGGCCCACTCGGTATATAATGGCAATACTGATCGTTCCGATCTGTCGGTTAACCTTGGTCTGGAGATTACGGAGTCCCTACTTTAGGTATTCCTCAGTCTTCATATCGTTAGTAACAGTTATCTGTTTATTAAATATCCTAGTATCGTAACAATCTGGAGTCGCTAATACAATAAACGGGGTATGGAAATTTTCCTCGGTTTCTCGGAAATTTTCTGTGGAAAAGAGACATCGAGAGAAAAATGGGGGAGAGGGGAATTTTACTGATGCGCTTCCTTGGGATATATACTTTTGCTTGAGGTGGTTTGGGTCTAGGGGCATGCAAACAGGTAGGGGCAATGCATTTCTTGAGTTGCATGACTATTCATGAGCTGTTCGTGAGTGGGGCTGGGGTTGCTGACAGACGGGCGTTTTTGGGTCTGACAGCTTGCAACTCAAGGGGAGTGAGGAGGGGTTTCGTGTGGTGTGAGTGTTGGGCGTGGGTTTCTGGATACAGGGGCATGTACAGAGGACTATGGGGGGCGGTTTTGCAGAAAGAGCATGTCGTTTTCGGTCTGTTTAGTGGTGGGACAAGGGTTGCTGTGACGCATTGCTGTGAGTCAGGGACACTCCCTCGACAGAGTAGCAGTTCTTCCCAGCCGGAAGACTTACTAGACTACGGGCAATGGTACTCGCCGGATTAAAAGGTGTCTTGCGCAGAGGGTGGATAATGCTATGAAGCTATTGACCACACTCTTTAAGCAATAATTAGTCAATACAGGCGTCCCAGTATTTACTATTCCGTTATTATATTCCAAGTGTTCTCAGTTCACTTTTGCAATTTGGTTACCTTTTAATACTGAATACAAACAGTGCTGCTTGAGCACAAGAACTACGATCCTATCCGTTCCATCTATTGCTATCCGTTCTATAATTGGTTGGTCTACAAAGGCCCCGACGGTGACTAACTCTAGTCTAGATAAATCAAGAAGGTCTAGAAAGGATGAGTTGTAGATTGTGCAACTGTAAATTGCACATCCTTCCTGTACTCGTAAAGAAATATGGTATTATATTGGCAAATGGCAAGGAGGGCCGGCAGAGAATAGGTTTACGTGAATTTGCCCCAAAGGACAAATCCAGTAACGGAAATTCTCGGTTACGGTATATCTCCGACGCTCCCCCTCAAAGAACGTAAACTTATCTGCCTTGACTGCTTAGTAATAAAATAATTTATTATTATGTCCGCACCAAGGACCTTATGATCATAAATGAATTAGTATCACTCACGTTGGCGGTGAAAAGCCAGACCCAAAGAAGGTCATTTACTTACCCTCACTCTCTCTGAGATGTAGAGTCAGAAGTGGCTACCCCACTTACCGCGGCATGCACATATCAGTTAGATTATATGCAAGGCTGGCGTCCCACGGTAAAGTAAGGCCTCTCTGACGAGAAGACCATTATCAACTACGCTCTCCTAACCTCTCAAAATGAAAAAGGTAAAAGTTGCGCCCATCCCGGCTGAAACTTGAAGTATGATCATGCATCGGAAAAATTACACAACATATAATCAAAATATAATAAGTCAGTAAGTCGACTTAGTAGATATTGATCCGGTAATGCGATTTACGGTGAAATTTAATGATTTAGGTATCCCTGATGATTATATGATAAGTATGACGTCCATATTTATAAAGTGCAGACATAGACATCACATCATGACATATAAAATGTGCGATTAAATATTATAATAAAAAGTTATAAAGGCAAAAGTATAGAATATATGAAACATAGCAGATAAACATGCCAAATTAATGTAGTAGCTGTAGATCAACGAGTTCTAACAGAATACACATTAAATTAAGCAAGTTTAATAAGAGTCACTTAGCAAAAATAATTTTGTCAGCATTTCCCCGGCAAGCGGTACCTTTCAGAAAAAAGCATGTGAAAAGCTATATTCTTGAAGCCCCCGTAGCGTGGAATGCTGCAATATATCGCTGCTAAGTGATAACAAACTATCAGCTATGGATCCGCACTCTGGATTCGCCTCCGGGTCCGCTTGCCATGAACTTTGTCTTGTCCCCCGGGCCCGTTTCTCGCTCGACTACCTATATTGCCTATCAACGAGGAAAAAGGGGTAGCACACGGCAGAAACACGCCAAAAGCACAAATATTCGTGGTGGCAAGTTCTATCAAGCTACAAGAGTGCTTTTGGATACAAAATCTCTAAGAGCCAGAGGCTACTTAGCGACTTGGTGTCCAGAAGCACTAAGTCGAGCGATGACGCAGCCCACTTCCGATTCAGCTGCTCCAAGTGCGAAACACAACCTACAAAGCTGGGGTATGTAACAAATAGCAAGGTTAACCCTCGTAGTATGTAAAACAAAGCCGACATTGAGCGTTGGGACTCATTTCCGGCCCCCGGTCCAATGACTTTGTCATTTCTGGCTTGTACCCCCTACTAAGGCTATGTCTATCCTATTCCTCCGTGAGCGCTATCTTTCTAAGCGCTTCCAAATCCAATTTAGGGCAGAATACGTCCAACAACGTGTCTGCTTGTTCCTTGGGCAAATACTTAGTCAAAACATCCCCTAAATGTCCTTTAGTACCAACCTTCCTAAACTTAGCTATGCCTTCTTGTTCTAGCTCGTGTAGGTAGTGTTCTTCAAAAGGCAAGTGTTTCGTGCGTGGTCCGGCTAACCCGCGTTGCGCGGCTAGTATGGTCTGGGCGTTATCCTCATGAACGTCGAAAGGTTTGGGCTCCGGAATGCCTAATTCACTTCGCATGTTGCGAATGGCCATAGCTTCCCTTAGTCGTCACAGCCTCACACTTCCTAACGTATTTGTAATTATGATAATACCGTTTTATACATTAGTCGTTATTCAGTGGCACAGGTGGCACTTAACTATTTACCAATACAACATGTCAGTTACCATTTTAATCAGTACGGATGGATGGTCAGTTAAGACGCAGTATAGGTAGAACAGTTACAGTCATTCAGTCCATATTATAATTAGTCACAGTCATTAGTTGTGCTTCCAACCATAATCATTGTAAGTGACGTGGCATAGTTCTAGAGTAAAACGGAAAGTGATTGTATTCTCAGTAAAGTTCAGTTCCAGTAACAAGGAAGTAGTCGTGGGATTATTTTAGTGTCAATTACTGACATCCGGAACTCAATCTGCCGGAATTCCTCAGAAGGAATAGTCCGTCAATTGTGTATAATCAGACTTGCTTTTAGTCGTGTGTATTTCGGATTTACGTCCGGAGCACTCCTCTCAGTTTGGATTACGGTTTTATTCATTAGCGAATATATTCAGTCATCGTCTTTCACGGTTATGCAGCCTTGATTGCTAACGACCTCATGAGCAAGACACAGACCCCCAAACTACTCAACCTTGGAAGCGTACCCACGCTCAAACCTAATGAACGACTTTACCAGGAATGGAAACTTCAGTTCCAATCCTTCGCCTACGGAGATAGCGCAGAATTGGGAGACATGGTAGCCTCCGTGTTTGAGGAACCGGACAATTCCATAGCCAGATTCCCCTACGACCCCACGCGGGTGTCATTAGAGCCTATCGTAAAATCTTCGTACTCCCCTCGCGGGTGAGACGATGGAGGCACATGTGTAGAAATGCATTCGCCATTGACTGAGAAGCACTATTATTATTATTATTATTATTGTTATTATTATTATTATTATTATTATTATTATTATTATTATTATTATTATTATTATTATTATTATTATTATTATTATTATTATTATTATTATTATTATTATTATTATTATTATTATTATTATTATTATTATTATTATTATTATTATTATTATTATTATTATTATTATTATTATTATTATTATTATTATTATTATTATTATTATTATTATTATTATTATTATTATTATTATTATTATTTGGACACCGTGATAGCCCAGTGGTCAAGTTCTACCATCTGGGCCCTGTCGCCAATTCGATTCCCGTCGGTGCCACCAGTATTTTCATTGAACATACCGATCCGTCTGGACCAGTATTTTCATTGAACATACCGGCCCGTCTGGAAGTGTTGGAACTGCCCTTGCGGGGGTGTCATTAGAGCTTATCGTCAATTTTTCGTACTCCCCTCACGGGTGAGACGATGAAGGCGCATGTGCAGAAATGCATCAGCCATTGACAGAGAAGCACTATTATTATTATTATTATTATTATTATTATTATTATTATTATTATTATGGACACCGTGATAGCCCAGTGGTCAAGTTCTACCATCTGGGCCCTGTCGCCAGTTCGATTCCCGTCGGTGCCACCAGTATTTTCATTGAACAACCGGTCTATTTCTGGACCAGTATTTTCATTAAACATACCGGCCCGTCTGGAAGTGTTGGAACTGCCCTTGCGGGGGTGTCATTAGAGCTTATCGTCAATTCTTCGTACTCCCCTCACGGGTGAGACGATGGAGGCGCATGTGCAGAAATGCATCAGCCATTGACAGAGAAGCACTATTATTATTATTATTATTATTATTATTATTATTATTATTTTGGACACCGTGATAGCCCAGTGGTCAAGTTCTATCATCTGGGCCCTGTCGCCAGTTCGATTCCCGTCGGTGCCACCAGTATTTTCATTGAACATACCGATCCATCTGGACCAGTATTTTCATTGAACATACCGGCCCGTCTGGAAGTGTTGGAACTGCCCTTGCGGGGGTGTCATTAGAGCTTATCGTCAATTCTTCGTACTCCCCTTACGGGTGAGACGATGGAGGCGCATGTGCAGAAATGCATCAGCCATTGACAGAGAAGCACTATTATTATTATTATTATTATTCAGCCCAATGGCCTCAAGGCGTTAAACTGTGACGCCAACTCATAACCCTTTGGTGGTAGATGCTGGGGAGGAGGGTCGTTGCGCGCGTAAAAGATCTTAAACTCCGCATATGCTGGTTGATAGCCCAGGACCCAGCAGACACCAGATTGTTATGGGTGGGGTTTCGAGGCAGCTCTAGCAACCGCGCTTGGTGTATGCACTTGCACATTCGGTGACGTCTTGCAAGAGGTTGCTGGGACTGCAGAATAACCTCGGCTTAGTGCAGTCTTGCCCTCAGGAGCTCCATCGGTGGCCCCGATCATCAGGCGAGAGACTGACACGGGGGGGTGGAGGACCTCGAACAAGGGTATTGGAGGCTTATGTCCGTTGAGGATATGCCATTAGCTGCATCAGTACGCCTCAGATATAGTAAATAGTATTATTATTATTATTATTATTATTATTATTATTATTATTATTATTATTATTATTATTATTATTATTATAGGGAGTACATAGGCCATTGGTCCTTTTGCATGGGCTGATTGGTATAAAGCTCCTAGAGTAATGTTCTATGCCGTCACTTCCTTTATTCCACCGATTGGTGTGGAGACTTTCCTTATGGAATGGAGGACTGGATGCACATGGCCTTTTGGCTCAGCAATTGGCAGGAGATACACTATTATTATTATTATTATTATTATTATTATTATTATTATTATTATTATTATTATTATTATTATTATTATTATTATGGAGGGGTGCACAGTATGACACCCCACGGGAAGAGGAGGTGGTTGGGCCTCTTCCCACTGGTTTCGAGGCTAAGTCGTTGTGTTGGCTCCGAGGCTATGTTGTTGTGTTGGTTCCGAGGCTATGTTGATGTGTTGGTTCCGAGGCTCTGTTGTTGTGTGGGTTCCGAGGCTATGTCGATGTGGGTTCCGAGGCTATGTTGTTGTGTTGGTTCCGAGGCTATGTCGTTGTGTTGTTTTTTATAAGACATACACCACGTGGGATCAAAGGGGTATTTACATTCCGCGATCTAGGGTGGTGACGGGTTTCGAGGCGTCCCAGGTACTTACCACAAAATGTCCTCATGCGCTGGCAGACCGCATGAAATGTCTGCTACCCCTGTGAGTACCTCCATGCGGGACCTACCCAGTCTCGTGGAACTCTCACGCGGGGAAGATCAATCATTTGTAGTTGATTTCCTGCAAGGTACCCGACACTGTGCGGGTAGTAGGGACTTTTGGGGCCTTCTGTGCAGGATGGTTAGAGTCACTCTTCCCTCCCCAACATACTCACTGTAGTCCCTGTTGGGTCGAGGGATGGAGGCGCATGGCCCTCGGGCTCAGCCATGACAGATCAATATATTATTATTATTATTATTATTATTATTATTATTATTATTATTATTATTATTATTATTATTATTATTATTATTGGGTGAGACGATGGAGGCGCATGTGCAGAAATGCATCAGCCATTGACAGAGAAGCACTATTATTATTATTATTATTATTATTATTATTATTATTATTATTATTATTATTATTATTATTATTATGGACACCGTGATAGCCCAGTGGTCAAGTTCTGCCATCTGGGCCCTGTCGCCAGTTCGATTCCCGTCGGTGCCACCAGTATTTTCATTGAACATACCGATCCGTCTGGACAAGTGTTTTCATTGAACATACCGGTCCGTCTGGAAGTGTTGGAACTGCCCTTGCGGGGGTGTCATTAGAGCTTATCGTCAATTCTTCGTACTTCCCTCACGGGTGAGACGATGGAGGCGCATGTGCAGAAATGCATCAGCCATTGACAGAGAAGCACTATTATTATTATTATTATTATTATTATTATTATTATTATTGAGCTCCATCGGTGGCCCCTATAATCAGTCGACAGACTGACTAGGTGGGGATGGAGCACCTCAAACAAGGGCATGGAGGCTCATGTCCGGAAACGGATCGTGCCATCAGCTGCATCAGTATGCCTTAGAGGAAGTATATCTTTCTTCTCGGAGTGTTGACTGTGATGTATTGAGGGTAACACCTGATGATAAAAACTTAGTCACGCTTGTTTATCAGAGCTCCAGCCCAATGGCCTTACGGCGTTAAACTGTGATGCCAACTCAAAACCATTTGGTGGATGATGCTGGGGAGGAGGGTCGTTGGGCGCCTGTCGAAGATCTTAAACTCCGCTATGCCGGTTGATAGCCCGTGGACCCAGCGGATACCAAATTGTTATGGGTGGGGTTTTGAGGTAGTTCTAGCAACCATGCTTGGTGTACGCACTTGCACATGCGGCAACGTTTTGCAAGAGGTTGTTGGGACTGCGGAATAACCTCGGCTTAGTGTAGTCTTGCCCTCAGGAGCTCCATCGGTGGCCCCTATAATCAGTCGAGAGACTGACTAGGTGGGGATGGAGCACCTCGAACAAGGGCATGGAGGCTCATGTCCGGAAACGGATCGTGCCATCAGCTGCATCAGTATGCCTTAGAGGAAGTATTATTATTATTATTATTATTATTATTATTATTATTATTATTATTATTATTATTATTATTATTATTATTATTAATGGAGGCACATGTCCAGGATCTGGATCTGATGCTATAGTCTGAGGAAGCCTATTATTATTATTATTATTATTATTATTATTATTATTATTATTTGGACACCGTGATAGCCCAGTGGTCAAGTTCTACCATGTGGGCCCTGTCGCCAGTTCGATTCCCGTCGGTGCCACCAGTATTTTCATTGAACATACCGATCCGTCTGGACCAGTATTTTCATTGAACATACCGGCCCGTCTGGAAGTGTTGGAACTGCCCTTGCGGGGGTGTCATTAGAGCTTATCGTCAATTCTTCGTACTCCCCTCACGGGTGAGACGATGGAGGCGCATGTGCAGAAATGCATCAGCCATTGACAGAGAAGCACTATTATTATTATTGTTATTATTATTATCATTATCGACCAGTATTTTCATTGAACATACCGGCCCGTCTGGAAGTGTTGGAACTGCCCTTGCGGGGGTGTCATTAGAGCTTATCGTCAATTCTTCGTACTCCCCTCACGGGTGAGACGATGGAGGCGCATGTGCAGAAATGCATCAGCCATTGACAGAGAAGCACTATTATTATCATTATCATTATTACAATTACTATTTTTATTTTCATGATTGTTGTTGTTATTTTCTGCAGGGTGTGTTCGCAACTGCATATTGCTTTTCTGCACTCCCCCCTTGGAAAGGTTTTATGTATTGAATGCTTGTATGTCAAGCATCTTGCTTCTCCCCGTTGTGTATGCATGTGTGTGTGTGTCTGAGTATATATGTGAGTGTGTGTGTGTTGTGTGTGTGTGTGTGAGTGTGTGTGTGAGAGAGAGAGAGAGAGAAATGCATGTGCGTGTGTGCGCCAACCTGTGTTCATCCACGCGTGTATGTTGTGTGTGTGTGTGTATGTGACGTTCCTGGTTGTTTGTGCGAATGTATGTGTGACTGTGAGTGTGTATGTCTGCTTCGTCTGAGAACCTTGTTTCCCACCTTCCTCTCTCTCTCTCTCTCTCTCTCTCTCTCTCTCTCGCGCGCGCGCGCGCTTTGTCACTGACATACGTGGTAATATGGTCTCTGTGCGTATGTATTTTTACTTATTTTCTTAGGCACCTCAATCCCAAGGGTGCCGATCAACCGTTAGTGGTAATACATATACATGTGCATTTATATACATGTATATACATATATACACGGGAGTTGGTAGGTAGGCAGGTAGGTAAGTAGTACTTTGAGTACGTAGGTGGATAGCTAAGTAGATAGGTAGGTAGCGTGAAAGTGGGGGTGGCACGTAGGAAGGTATCTAAGAAGGTAGGTAGGTAGGTAGGTGGGCAGTAAATAGGAGGTAATGGCCGCTAGGCAGCCATCCCGGTAGATAGTAGACAGATAGGTAGGTGGCTGGGTAGCTAGGTAAGTAGTTGGCAAGAAGGTAGGTAATGGTAAGCAGGTAAGCGAGTAGGTAAGCAAGTAGGTTTGTAGGTATGTAGGCACGTAGATAAGTAGCGGTGGTAGGTTGGCAGGTAAGAAGGTAGGTAGCGAGGAAGGTACACCTGATTCGGTAAGTGGTTACGTGGGTATCCGGGAGGAGGCAGATAAGGACGCAGGATAGGGGGTTGGTGCTAAGGTAGGTACGTGTGCCGCATGCACATGTGTTATAGGTTCCCCAGTCGCTGCCGATCCACTTTGTCAGCGGTCGCCCTTCTTCTCTTTTTCTTCCTCTTGCCGCATGTGTGATGTTTTGTCCGACATGACTCAGCTCATGCTAATGTGTGATGTGTTTGTCCTGCTGCGGAAGAGCGGCTCGGATCCTGCCGCATATCTGGTGTATATCTGGTGTGTTTTGTGTGTTCTCAGCCAGAGAAATGACTCAGATCATGGAGGAGCGTGCCAAATCCAAACGCGCTCCGCCGGGCGATGCATCCGGCCGATCCCCGTCGGCCAGAAGTGCTTCCCAGGCCACTCCTTCCAGCAGCCCCTCTCTGCAGGGTGCTAGTGCCCCGGCGGCACCCGCTGCCACCAGTTACCAACCTTTACCGGCCAACCCATCCCCGCAATGTGCCCCCGACGCCGCCCCGCGTGACCAAGACTTCATGTTCGACGCCTCAGTGTCGCAGCAATCCCGTCCCAGTCGGTCGCTGTCGCAACAGGCGTCAGTTCAGGTGCAACCCGCCACCCCAAACACTGCCCGGGTCACGCCCGCGCCGCTCACGCCGACCGGAGCTTCCGGGGCTTCCAAGGAGACCCCACTGGTATCTTCCCCCACCCCCAAGTCCGCCAGCAAGGCCGCGATCAAACCCAATGCCTCCGACTCGACTATTGTGATTCACCAGAGTGTAGAGACACGGGCAGCCAAGGAGACTCCTAGTTGACATTGTGTTGTACAAGTGGTCTGGACGCACCCAACGCAAATGCAGTCGACCATTGCACTGCATCAGCGAGGTTGCCATACAGCGACTCCACTGACTCAATCATGGTGCAGCACTAGGGATGTGGAGCCCACGAACTCGGCGATTGAGCAACACGGCGGATGCAAAGCGACTGCACACCATGCGTAGCACCCCGCGCCTCGTGCGTGCTTGCGCGCTTGTGATTGTGCTCAGATTCCCTCGAGCGGTGGCCTGACGTATCATCACATCAGAATGTTAGAATGTTGCAGCTGTCGCTTACTAGTAGTGACTCGTGCCAGGTATCAGATTTTAATAAAAGCAGTTGCTTTTGTCGGTTATATGTTAGACTACTATTATTAATAAAGTAATCTATGATGGCAACTACACTCTCAACATACAATAACAACTTTAATGAGAAAAGACGCCAACAGACGCGCCACGTAACTTGACTGGCCGGATCATAAGTAATAGCTCTAACGACACCGTTACTCCGATACGGCCGGTCCATAACTATTAATTAATTATTATTAGTTCCAACACTCCCCCTGGAACAAAGTAAATTAATATAAGTTACTGCCGTTCCTAATTAAGTTACGTCTCCTATTACTATTTTGTGAAACATTAGAAAACACAAACTCAAAACATATTATCTCACCCTCACTCTCTCCGAGAAGTATTGTTGGGGTTGGCTACCCTCCTATCCACAGCGAGTACGTATCAGCTAGAGTACGTACAAGGCACCAGACCTGTGCTATATTCGGGCCTACCCAACGAGAAGAAGATTAACGCCCTACTCTCCCTACCTCGCAAATGAATAAGAGAAATATGTGAGAATTACATCATCTACATATGGATCATGTAAGAATACAGAGTTATGATAATACTTGAACTTCAGAAGAAGTAATAACATAAATATGTGATAAATATATGAAAAATATATATGTATATATATAATATATATCCACATATGATCATAACATGAAAACTAAAGTTTGGAAGCGCTTCCCGTAAGGGGATATATAAAAGTAACAAGAATAATATAATATATATGAACAAAGACATGATATCTGTAATTATCGGCCTGTCTGGTACATCCGGCTGGTCTGACGTACTTCCGTGATGTTCCACACTATGTGACTCCCGTGTGGCACGTTCACCGACCAGCCGGACTCCATGTCGGCTTCTTATAGATTTTTATGTATATAGTGTGATTACAAAAGATTTACAACGTTTAAGCAATACAATCGATAAGGTAGTGCGTGTTTCCGAGCTTACACTAACACGGAAACACGCACGTACTTAGCAAGTTTTCGGGGCCCGACTCGAACTTCGCTGCGGCGCTTCTCATCCTCCCCCTCAACTTTGTAGAATTATGCGACTGAATGATTATTACGACTTAACAAATGGAGGGGGGAGGGAAGAGAAAGGTGGAAGTCCAGATATCTTCCATCTCGAATCACTACCGCGCGTCAAACTATTCTAGGTTGACGCTCGGCAGCTTTTCAACCGCTCTGGTAACATGGGTCCACCCGCTCAAATCACCTATATCACTCCCCTCGATATACAGTATGCGAGAAATATAATATACGAGCATTAATACAATCCGCTTCCGAGAATATAATTATAGACGATCATAGCGTGAATATTTATGCGGGAAATACCCGGTACTTACAACGCGACTTTAACACCAAACTTTGCGAGAAATTCTTTCACCAACTTCACCGAGATTTGGTCAGGCAGGTAATTGAATTTTTCGTACGTGAAATTTATTTTGGTAAATAAATCCGCGATGTTTTCCTCCGTCGGTACCCGGAACAATTTGACAACTCCCTCCTTAACCAACTTTTCGAGCAGGTGGTACCTGACATCGATATGTTTGGTTCGGGACTCCCCTAAACCCCTTTCTGAGAGGATGATAGTCCCCTCATTGTCTTCGAACAAGGTGTATTAAGACCGGAGGTCTTACCCTTACGAGCTCAATCATAAAAAGGAATTTAATAATAACGTTGAACACAACTGGTTCAGTTCTAACGACCACTTCTATGTAAGAAAGGGTTGTCAGGAATGAACCCAAACAACAAGCCAGAGGGAAAACACCGGTCAAACCGGAGTGTCCCTTTGACTGGTTCCCTGACATGATGCGTTACGTCCGTAACCTGCACAAATGCCAAAACACACCACAAACCACAACCCATAAGTGCGTTTTCCCTTATTTAGCCATAAATTCCCAGTCACGGGAAAAAAGGCCAAATTTCACGGTTTTTCCGTGACCTTTTTTCCAAAACTTCAAACGGTTACTACATGTACTGTAGAAGGATCGGGTCAACGCTATTAATGTGGGAGATTATTCCATATGGATGCTACACAACTGTGTATTCTGCATCCTAATAACCCTCTCCACGCCGGTAAACGGTTAAGTGTAAAATGCAGGTTTTAAGGTCCTATGGGGGTCCAAGCTTCCTAGCTTTTCCTCCATATTCCTTATCCTACTACAACATTAAAACCGGATATATTAATCAGAACCGGAAATGTAATAAGAATTCATCTTAAATTACATTTAATAACAAGAAAATTCTTCCAAGAGTAAATTCCCGTAAAGCCCCAATAGCGTATAAACGATGTAGTATACCGTGGGTGTTACATAGCACCCCTTCCCCCTCCTTTGAGATCGCTCGGATCTCAATCCTGGAGTAATACCAACGGAGACTACATCTCTTATAATCTCGTCAGTACCGGCTTTTTGGGGAATCCCAGCCGATTGTCCACCATCCCAAGAGCTACCCTAGCTCGACCCCTGATCAAATCTTATCAAGAGCCATCCAACAGATTAAAGGCTTGTGCTTCATGTGGGCTAAGTTCCGAGACTTATTGTTGCCCGAAGATCGTGAATCATGGCACTCGACCAGCTCACGTCTTCAACCCTACGCGCGCGATTTCCCGAAGTCACAGACCCATAGTCTGGCCGACCACCAGCCAGACCCTGTCTAATCCGTCAAATGTGAATGGTGCCTTGGCCCTGAAGTCCGCATTGACCGAACCCCAAAGTCCAACCCTTAAAACGACGATGGCCTTTTCGCCGAGTTCCCTTGTACTGTGCCCGTAAAGTTTTAAAGTTGAGTAGGACCCTCAGTACTGTTTATCCCACACACTATGGTCAATGTGTGCCCAACTGCCCTCCGACCCGCTTTTCCGTTCCTTCTTTTTTTTAAGTTGCATCCCGGATGCACCTTATCCCTTTAGGCTCGGATGCTTCTTCCCCCGCACCGTTTCCGTTGCATGTGCACCCCCGATTAGCCTTAAGTCAAGCCCGCTTTGCTCGAGCAAGTCCCAAACCTTCTGTGGAATGTGCCCGTCGTGCAACTCGAAGGGGCATTCAAGCACTCCCCTCGGCCACGCTGATATGGTCCATGCCTCGTGATCCCTGTCACCCTTCCGTGTGGCTGGATCAATTTTGGCATCCCATAGTATTACCTCCCTATTTGCAGCATCCCACCATACCGGGACATACTCGCGGTACATCCGGTTGTCAACCGTCTCTTTATCCCAAGACCGGCAAAACTGCAGCATAGGCGGAAGGTTTTTGAGCGCACTCCTTGACGATCGAGTCTTCCTCGAGTCCTCTGCCAGTCCCACAACCTTCATCACAAAGAGAGTATCCTTGTCTCCCTTTGCAACGAACCTAGTCGGGGGCCTGACCAAATAGAACCGACCCAGAACCCATGTCATTTCTAGTGCCTCATTACCCTCCTTCCATAACTTGTGCTTGACGTCCACCCGCGAGGGCACCACTGGCTCCTCCGGCCCCGCCTGCACATCCCTCCTCCCGCGTTTACCCGGCCTACTTCCAGGTTCCGAGTAGATCAGATCATTATCCGCCGCCCTCTTCGCCGCCTCTGTGGGTGGCTTGCGACTTGTATCTGACCCCTTTTTTCCAACCTCAGGCCCTTTGGAGCTTATCTGGCCGACACCCTCTTCAGGGGCCCGTGCCTTCCTCCCCTCTTGGCCCTTTCGGTCCCCGGGCTTCCCACCATCGGGTTCGTTATCCGTTCCCAACTTAGGAGGGTCTTGAAACTCCCCCTTTTCCCTGACGAGCGCTTCTTGGAGCGTCTCGTTCTCCATGAGAAACGGATCGTACTTGATGAGGCGTCGAACATTGACAATCTTGTTCTCCCCCCTGCCTCGTATCCGATAGTTAAACGGCCCAGTCTGTTGCATCACCTGATAAGGCCCCTTCCAGTGGACAAACATCTTTGAAGATATGCCCTTCGGAACCTGTGGGTAATACAACATGGCAATGTCACCCGGCTTATAGGTTACCATAGACAAGTCCTGTTCCAAGGATTCTTTGCTCAGCTGACGGGTCTGTTCCGCTTGCATGGCCTCCATGGACACACGCATACGAACCCCCCACAGCTCATCCTCATCCATCATAAGCCCAGGCCCATCCTGATATACCAAGTGCTGGGGCATCACTGGCTCCTGCCGTATACCACCTGATATGGGGATCTACATTCCGCCCCCGCTCCAAGAGCCTTCGATTGCATCGCGTTCTTAGCGAAAACAAAGCTCGGGACCACCTCTCTCCACAAGAGCTGACTCTTCTTGCAGTAGGTCCTTAGAGCCGACTTGAGTGGTCTATGTACCCGCTCAATCTTGCCATTAGCCCTCGGATTGTACGGTGTAACGTACTGCCAGTGAACCCCGTAAAAGTTCGCGAGCCTTTCCATTAGCTCGTTGTCAAAGGCTGGCCCCTTGTTTGAGCAGATCGTCTTGGGGACCCCTACCACACATAGGACTCGATCGATCAACTCCCTGGCTGTCGTCTCCGCCGTTGTGTCAGGCACTGGTATCGCCCAAACGTAATTGCTCGCCCTGTCAATGACCGTCATCAAGAACTTATCCTTCGCCGGCCCCACCGGCGGCAACGGTGAAAATAAAAACAACCCAAAGAATCAACACAGAAAACTCAGAGAATTAGTACCTAACAACAAACCACCGAGAGCATCACCAACCACAACACAGTACAACAACTATGCCGGCCCACTCGGTATATAATGGCAATACTGATCGTTCCGATCTGTCGGTTAACCTTGGTCTGGAGATTACGGAGTCCCTACTTTAGGTATTCCTCAGTCTTCATATCGTTAGTAACAGTTATCTGTTTATTAAATATCCTAGTATCGTAACAATCTGGAGTCGCTAATACAATAAACGGGGTATGGAAATTTTCCTCGGTTTCTCGGAAATTTTCTGTGGAAAAGAGACATCGAGAGAAAAATGGGGGAGAGGGGAATTTTACTGATGCGCTTCCTTGGGATATATACTTTTGCTTGAGGTGGTTTGGGTCTAGGGGCATGCAAACAGGTAGGGGCAATGCATTTCTTGAGTTGCATGACTATTCATGAGCTGTTCGTGAGTGGGGCTGGGGTTGCTGACAGACGGGCGTTTTTGGGTCTGACAGCTTGCAACTCAAGGGGAGTGAGGAGGGGTTTCGTGTGGTGTGAGTGTTGGGCGTGGGTTTCTGGATACAGGGGCATGTACAGAGGACTATGGGGGGCGGTTTTGCAGAAAGAGCATGTCGTTTTCGGTCTGTTTAGTGGTGGGACAAGGGTTGCTGTGACGCATTGCTGTGAGTCAGGGACACTCCCTCGACAGAGTAGCAGTTCTTCCCAGCCGGAAGACTTACTAGACTACGGGCAATGGTACTCGCCGGATTAAAAGGTGTCTTGCGCAGAGGGTGGATAATGCTATGAAGCTATTGACCACACTCTTTAAGCAATAATTAGTCAATACAGGCGTCCCAGTATTTACTATTCCGTTATTATATTCCAAGTGTTCTCAGTTCACTTTTGCAATTTGGTTACCTTTTAATACTGAATACAAACAGTGCTGCTTGAGCACAAGAACTACGATCCTATCCGTTCCATCTATTGCTATCCGTTCTATAATTGGTTGGTCTACAAAGGCCCCGACGGTGACTAACTCTAGTCTAGATAAATCAAGAAGGTCTAGAAAGGATGAGTTGTAGATTGTGCAACTGTAAATTGCACATCCTTCCTGTACTCGTAAAGAAATATGGTATTATATTGGCAAATGGCAAGGAGGGCCGGCAGAGAATAGGTTTACGTGAATTTGCCCCAAAGGACAAATCCAGTAACGGAAATTCTCGGTTACGGTATATCTCCGACGCTCCCCCTCAAAGAACGTAAACTTATCTGCCTTGACTGCTTAGTAATAAAATAATTTATTATTATGTCCGCACCAAGGACCTTATGATCATAAATGAATTAGTATCACTCACGTTGGCGGTGAAAAGCCAGACCCAAAGAAGGTCATTTACTTACCCTCACTCTCTCTGAGATGTAGAGTCAGAAGTGGCTACCCCACTTACCGCGGCATGCACATATCAGTTAGATTATATGCAAGGCTGGCGTCCCACGGTAAAGTAAGGCCTCTCTGACGAGAAGACCATTATCAACTACGCTCTCCTAACCTCTCAAAATGAAAAAGGTAAAAGTTGCGCCCATCCCGGCTGAAACTTGAAGTATGATCATGCATCGGAAAAATTACACAACATATAATCAAAATATAATAAGTCAGTAAGTCGACTTAGTAGATATTGATCCGGTAATGCGATTTACGGTGAAATTTAATGATTTAGGTATCCCTGATGATTATATGATAAGTATGACGTCCATATTTATAAAGTGCAGACATAGACATCACATCATGACATATAAAATGTGCGATTAAATATTATAATAAAAAGTTATAAAGGCAAAAGTATAGAATATATGAAACATAGCAGATAAACATGCCAAATTAATGTAGTAGCTGTAGATCAACGAGTTCTAACAGAATACACATTAAATTAAGCAAGTTTAATAAGAGTCACTTAGCAAAAATAATTTTGTCAGCATTTCCCCGGCAAGCGGTACCTTTCAGAAAAAAGCATGTGAAAAGCTATATTCTTGAAGCCCCCGTAGCGTGGAATGCTGCAATATATCGCTGCTAAGTGATAACAAACTATCAGCTATGGATCCGCACTCTGGATTCGCCTCCGGGTCCGCTTGCCATGAACTTTGTCTTGTCCCCCGGGCCCGTTTCTCGCTCGACTACCTATGTTGCCTATCAACGAGGAAAAAGGGGTAGCACACGGCAGAAACACGCCAAAAGCACAAATATTCGTGGTGGCAAGTTCTATCAAGCTACAAGAGTGCTTTTGGATACAAAATCTCTAAGAGCCAGAGGCTACTTAGCGACTTGGTGTCCAGAAGCACTAAGTCGAGCGATGACGCAGCCCACTTCCGATTCAGCTGCTCCAAGTGCGAAACACAACCTACAAAGCTGGGGTATGTAACAAATAGCAAGGTTAACCCTCGTAGTATGTAAAACAAAGCCGACATTGAGCGTTGGGACTCATTTCCGGCCCCCGGTCCAATGACTTTGTCATTTCTGGCTTGTACCCCCTACTAAGGCTATGTCTATCCTATTCGTCCGTGAGCGCTATCTTTCTAAGCGCTTCCAAATCCAATTTAGGGCAGAATACGTCCAACAACGTGTCTGCTTGTTCCTTGGGCAAATACTTAGTCAAAACATCCCCTAAATGTCCTTTAGTACCAACCTTCCTAAACTTAGCTATGCCTTCCTGTTCTAGCTCGTGTAGGTAGTGTTCTTCAAAAGGCAAGTGTTTCGTGCGTGGTCCGGCTAACCCGCGTTGCGCGGCTAGTATGGTCTGGGCGTTATCCTCATGAACGTCGAAAGGTTTGGGCTCCGGAATGCATAATTCACTTCGCATGTTGCGAATGGCCATAGCTTCCCTTAGTCGTCACAGCCTCACACTTCCTAACGTATTTGTAATTATGATAATACCGTTTTATACATTAGCCGTTATTCAGTGGCACAGGTGGCACTTAACTATTTACCAATACAACATGTCAGTTACCATTTTAATCAGTACGGATGGATGGTCAGTTAAGACGCAGTATAGGTAGAACAGTTACAGTCATTCAGTCCATATTGTAATTAGTCACAGTCATTAGTTGTGCTTCCAACCATAATCATTGCAAGTGATGTGGCATAGTTCTAGAGTAAAACGGAAAGTGATTGTATTCTCAGTAAAGTTCAGTTCCAGTAACAAGGAAGTAGTCGTGGGATTATTTTAGTGTCAATTACTGACATCCGGAACTCAATCTGCCGGAATTCCTCAGAAGGAATAGTCCGTCAATTGTGTATAATCAGACTTGCTTTTAGTCGTGTGTATTTCGGATTTACGTCCGGAGCACTCCTCTCAGTTCGGATTACGGTTTTATTCATTAGCGAATATATTCAGTCATCGTCTTTCACGGTTATGCAGCCTTGATTGCTAACGACCTCATGAGCAAGACACAGACCCCCAAACTACTCAACCTTGGAAGCGTACCCACGCTCAAACCTAATGAACGACTTTACCAGGAATGGAAATTTCAGTTCCAATCCTTCGCCTACGGAGATAGCGCAGAATTGGGAGACATGGTAGCCTCCGTGTTTGAGGAACCGGACAATTCCATAGCCAGATTCCCCTACGACCCCACCGAAATCCCTATAGCAGAAGACTGGTCAGAGTCTTCAGATGACGAGCAAGAAACACAACCCCCGAAAGAGAGCGAAAAGGACAAGCCTAAACAGCAAGGCAAAACCGCAGGTGCTCAGAAAGGTAGTACCTCAGCACTCTCGAAAACAGAAGACGAACTGGAAGAAGAGAGAAAGGCCAGACGAGCACAGACAACCAAGAGAGCCCATTCCAGAAAAAAGAAGACAAACAAACAATATGCACAACGAATGCGTAGATTGGGACTTTACGTCTCTGTAGCTTTCAAAGCACCAGTCCTAGTGACGATGTGCATGGGAGTGGAAGATAGAAGCCCCATTGGCATGTTAGTCTTAGTGGAAAAAAGGTATGCAGGCAAATCACTTCTTGATATGATCATAAGATTGCAAAAGTATATTGTCGCTACCCCTAAGGGAGACATTGCCTACTGGATAGACGAAAACCGTCTTACGGAACATCAAATACAGAGAGACTATGGTGGTAAAATCCCTAACGAATTTTTTCGCACAGCTCTTGTATAAACTCTCCTACCACCCGGCTTTTGGAGGGCAAGATGCCCTAATGATACAGTTCGAAAACAAGGGGATTACTGCTCACTCTGAAGCAGAAGACATGCTCAGAAAGATCTGGATTAAGTATAAACTGAAACAGAGAACTCAGAAAAAGCTACTTGGAGCAGGCGAAACCCCTGACAAAACTAACGGACACGCAAGACCACAGAAAGATCATTCGTGTCTGAACAGTCAGACAGCGAAACAAGACGTTGCTTCAACTGCAACGGGACAGGTCATCTAGCATTTGAGTGCAAGCACACCTGCACTAAGAATAGCTGCAAGAAAGGCAAAGGTAAACACCCCCGTAAGGATTGCCCTCTTGTCGCAGAGCAAGCCTCTGACGAACAGGACGAGGAGCAAGGAGAAGAAAAGCCTGAAAAGGAAGAACGGGATGACACAGGACACGAGGAAGATTCTCCCTCTGTGTTCGTTGTCATGGGTGGAAGCTTAGACCCCGAAGAGGAAGAGAAGCCTAATGCTAGAACGATCAGCTAGACAGAGCAGCACTCAGCAAGTCAGCACTCAGCAAGTCAGCACTCAGCAGGTCAGCAATCAACAGACTAGCAGTCAGCAGAACAGCAGACAGCAAAACAACAGTCGACAGGCAAGCAGCAGCAGTCAACAGACTAGCAGTCAGCAGAACAACAGACAGCAAAACAACTGTCGACAGACAAGCAGCAGCAGTCAACAGACTAGCAGTCAGCAGAACAGCAGACAGCAAAACAATAGTCAACAGACAAGCAGCCGTAGTCAACAGACTAGCAGTCAGCAGGACAGCAGTCAACAGGTCAGTAACCAACAGACTAGCACTCAACAGAAAAGCAGTTAACAGACTAGCAATAGACGGCAGAGCAGCAGACAGCAAGCGCGTAGACAAGAGCAACAGCAGGCAGAGATGGAGAGAAAGAGTGAAAGAGCACAGTCGCAAACCACTACCCTCTCATCTAAGAAACAACAGAAAAAGAGGATGGAGAGTAAGAGTGAAAGAGCACAGGCACAACCCTCTTCCCTCTCATCCACAGCCACACATTCACAGAAGATGGGGAGAAAGAGTGAAAGAGCACAGTCGCCACCCTCTACCCTCAGACATACAGTCACAGACTGAACGCATGGGAAGATGTGTGCCACCACCACATCCTATCTACGCTAATCTCAAGCCTGGTTACTCTCTCACACCCAAACAGAGAACAGTGGTATATGAGCAGCTAGATAAGAACGGGCACCCTAGGTGTCCAGGTAGGAACACAAAAGGAGAACAGTGTGGGATTTCTCGCAACCCCAAATTTTACGGTTCCCCTAATCTCGTGGCGAAACGGTTCGCATATGGTTCGTTTTGCGGCTATCATGCCGAACAAGACCCATTATTTCCCTTCATAGACCTAGCAAGACCGGCAGCAGAAAAACCTAGCAATAATAGCAAATTCCCAGACCAAGCAGGACTGATAGCTGTAGCCGAACAGTACCTAGAGTTGTACGGCAACATTCAGGGTTACAATTAGCTGAACCAAGAGTGGTGTTATTACCCCGCAGCGAAGGCGCACGAGTTTCAGGTACAGCCGTCACGCAAACCCAACCACCTGACGAAACAGTATGCGGAAAAAACGGGCCGGATCCAACAGGTTGTGTACGGTAGTGGACAGAATAGCTTAGCTGGTAGAGCAGTAGAGCATGGCAGACAACCACACTCACTACATCCAACACCTGAAAGGCCAATACCAGAAAGTCCAATACCTGAAGCACCCACACCCGAAACTGTCACGTACGTTGAGGAACATTTCGAAAACACAACACCAGAGCAGACAACATATGTAAATTCAACATAAGGGAAAGTTCCTTAGTGAGGGGTTTGACTTTTTTGAATTGATTATTTGCGCATAGGATTCCTCATATATTTTTTGAAATATTTCACTATGGTGAGCATATCCTTATTTTTAATAGTTTTTGAGAAATCTGTAATTGAAGTTGTGTAAAAAAGCACCATTACGTGTGGAAAAAATTCGGAAAAAGACAGGTCGGGCCGTCATTTTTTTGCTGATTCAATGTGGTAAAAAAATGGTTTGCAACCACGATTATCATTAAAGAATCTGTCTTTGGTTGTTATTTTATTAGATTTTGAACTATGAAACGTTGTACAATACTTCTTAACAAATAATTTAATCGAATTTCGGAAAATTTTCAATATCTCTGAGAAACACAGTGTCGGCTGGAAAACAGTCCCTCAAGGGCAAATAAAAAAGCAAACAAAAATTTATTATGAAAGGAATTACTGCTCCTATAGCTCATAAACGAGTTGGGGGGGTTCAAATACACTATAGCTTGAATTATGGGGGAAGGGGAGCTAAAAAATACATGAAACCTAGAAGAAAACTGGTCAAAACTTTTTTGACATTCCGACATCTTGGACTTACCTGCCTCCAGGAATGAAGCAGACACATCCCTTTTTCAATATTTTTGTATCTATCGTAAGTATATGTCAGGGAGACATGATTACACTAAAAAAGCTGGAGCAGAAAGGTCCAGGAAAAAATGTACAGGCATGTGTAGGTCAGACACGTGAAGTTGTGAAAACCCACTTTTTGGTTTGTAGCTTCTAGGCAAAATGAACAAAAATCGTTTGGTGGAGTTTTAGTTTATGGTTGTGAAAGACGATTCCAATACTTAAAATTCTTAAAACTGATGAATACTAAAATGTATATGTCCCCAAAACCATAAAAATGCTGGTTTTGTGATTTTGAGTTTTTGCCTTCCACAGACATTTACAAATAACACAAAGTTGGAGAAATACGTTTAATGATACTAAAAAACGATTAGCCTATTCATCTGTGCAAGAAATAATACTTAAGCTACAAAATATAGATTTTCATGTTTCGACAAGGAAAAAATAGCTGATTTTCTACTAGCTAGTTTGTAGCCTACAAGTAAAAGTATCAAACGATATTTTATACAAGTGATGAAAAATACTCAAAGTTACTATGTATATACTTAGATAGCTATGATATGTCTTGTGCTAAGAGATATCTGATGCACTCAGGGAACCCTCCCCTCTGTGCTTTTTTCCTAGGTTGGCCGGGCCAGGACGCACCGTGGAAGCCGGGGAATTTCATTGCATTTTTTACTGAAAAACATGGTCAGAACGTCTTGCCGGGTGGTACGCAGAACTAAGTAATTACAACAGATAAAATCATGTGGTTTTCACTAAATAAAAGCTTAACAAGTGTAGGGTTGCGCACCATACTTTCCTGATCAAAAAAATTAAAAAATCACATTTTAGTATTACATTATAAAATAGTCAAAAATATTACCGTTACGTATATTTCAAATTCAAATTAAATTTTTGAGTTGAATATGGCAAGCCAATCATCTGATTTAGATCTCTACAACCAAAAAAAATTACTAAAAAATAATCAGAACTCGTTAAGTTCCGTGTGCCACCGCACTAAATCCATCCAATTTACATATGAACCCCTCGCACCCCAGAAGGTAGATACCTTACTAGTCATGCATTCAGGCAGGCAGGTCTAGTAGTGGTAAATGCCCGCCAACGCAAATGTTCATGATTGTATTTCCATAGCGGATATATTGTCCGGGGGGGAGTGTTATCATCATATATTCATATAATAATAGTTCTTCGGATATCCCTCAAAGTTGTAGTTTACACATCAGTAAAAGATAAAATAATTTCTACTTCAAGTCCGAAGTTAAATCATTTTATTTAAGTTGAAATATATTCATTTGTAGTTATCTATATTTACCGTTAATTACAGTATCGACCGGCAATAATGTTTTCCATATCACTTCCAATATATTATCACTTTTCACTGTCAACTGCAATTCTGTAACTGAGCAATATTTAACGAATCCAACGGTCTGATTACTCGGTAATATCTTCCCTTCATCAACCTATTTCGTGGGACGATTTACCTTACCATATGATTGTACGACAGTGCGATCCGTGTTATATAAAGGTTCTACACTACCTATCTATGCGCGCGATAGGCACGCGTTTGTCGCACAGCAATCACATGAAAGTCAGATCCGTTCTGTACCTTGTCGAGATCACTTGTTAAACTGCTGTAGGTATCTGAAGTATCACTGAAGCTGGGATGAGGGATTATTAAGTCTGCTTCCGTACCTTATCTTTAAATAAGTGAATACATAGTTATGGCAGACGATGCAGATGACGCTGAGTCAGGTCGGGTGCGAGCTTCGATCGCGTAAGTCTGATGCCGGGCTGTTCGGACTCCTTCGTTAGAACCGGGCGCGTCAATTTCTGAATTTGTATCATATATGTTCTATCTCATTTGTAACCTTATATGAAATGTGACTTAGAAAAATTTGAGTCGTTAGTACGACTATGATGTCTCGAAGTTGAGTTGATAGAAGATAACATAATAGAAGCAACATAAATGAAAAATAGTTCCATTATATCAAATACTGCATTTGAACATAAACATATTGTTATGTCATATATCAAATGTATTACTAACTTCATATGAGACGTCATTTTCAACAAAAAAAATGACTACGTCTATCACATATTCACGTCTTACAACGTGAATCATGCAACTTCATAAATACACAAAATTACTACATTAAAATTAAGATCTATATGCGTCTATCCGACTTGTGACGATATTGTTCAAGCATTTCAATGTTGGCAACGAATAATGTAAATGAAATGATGCGAAATCGACAGCTCGGAAGCAATGTCAACATTTCTACCTTTGTGAGATGTATCTATCCTATACTCCGATCGATATCCGATTCGCGCGTCTGAAAGAACCACCTGGTTAAGAAAAAATGATCAGTAAGTCAACAATAACATGCCATATCTATTGACTATGCTGTTTTCTCTCAAGGGGTGCTCCCCCTGAGCCTATTCTATCCTGCGGCTAAGTCCTGTGACTTTAGCTCGCTTTCCATGCTCTCTTCTCCCTAAGCTCCTATCTCAGCCAACGAACTCGTTGCATAGCTCGTGCGCTTCTCAGAGTCGGCTCGGGCCTTCTTAAACCTGAGTACGATACATGCGTATGCAAAAATTTGCGTGGCAGAGACCGTCTCCAGGGATAGATAGATAGATAGATAGATAGATAGATAGATAGATAGATAGATAGATAAATAGACAGACAGATAGATAGATAGATAGATAGATAGATAGATAGATAGATAGATAGATGGATGAATAGATAGATAGATAGATAGATAGATAGATAGATAGATAGATAGATAGATAGATAAATAGATAGATAAATAGACAGACAGATGGATAGATAGATAGATAGATAGATAGACAGATAGATAGAAAGATAGATAGATAGAAAGATAGATAGATAGAAAGATAGATAGATAGAAAGATAGATAGACAGACAGATAGATAGATAGATAGATAGATAGATAGATAGATAGATAGATAAGATAGATAAGAGAGATAAGAGAGATAAGAGAGATAAGAGAGATAAGAGAGATAAGAGATAGATAGAGTCAGAGAGAGAGAGAGAGAGAGAGATAGATAGAGAGAGAGAGAGAGAGGTCCAAACCTAGCACTGCCAGTACTGCTGGCCTTGACGTAGGCATTGCAGTGTTGGTACAAGCATTGGTAACACTAGTGGTTGTGTTAGTGGTTGTGTTAGTCGTTGGTTCCATGATACCTACACCGGTACCAAGATTTATATATCGAACAATGTGAACACGTATATGACTACAAACTGGTTCATAATAAGCGAAAGAGAGAGAGAGAGAAAAACAGACAGAAACAGAGAGAAACAGAAAGAGAGAGAGAGAGAGAGAGAGAGAGAAACAGAGAGAGAGAGAGAGAGAGAGAGAAACAGAGAGCGAGACAAACAGAGAGAGAGAAACAGAGAGAAACAGAGAGAAGCAGAGAGAAACAGAGAGAAACAGAGAGAAACAGAGAGAGAGAGAAAGAGAGAGAGAGAGAGAAACAGAGAGAGAGAGAGAGAGCGATAATAAATAGATAGATAGATAGATAGATAGATAGATAGACAGATAAGACAGATAGACAGATAGATATATAGATAGATAGATACATAGAGATAGATAGATAGATAGATAGATAGATAGATAGATACATAGATAGATAGATAGATAGATAGATAGATAGATAGATAGATAGATAGATAGGAAAAAACAGGGAGGAAAGGGGGGGTGTTTCTAGGGCCCCACCCCCCCTTCCCATTTTGAATTTCCCTATTGTTTGCCATTTTTTACAAAGTCTGTCGTATAAACAGATAACAACATTATCCCCAAAAAGTAATCACCAAACAAAATCAAGAAGAAGATATGATAGAAACAAGGAAATATGGAATGGAACAAAAACCACACACCACATTGATAATAACAAAAAACACAATACCACCCAAAAATAAATAGCTGAAAATTAGGAAAAAGAAAACAAATGACGACAGAACCCAGAACAGAATTTTTAACGGTAGCCATATCGGCCCACCAAAACGAGAAAGGCATTTCAAACCACTCACCAGGAAAATTAGAAATAGAACATCTAGAACATAATCCAATCGGTCCAAGTAAGGATTATATGGAATACCTAATAACAAAAAATGAAAAAATGGAAATAAAAAAAAGAAACCGACCACCTAAACCTTTTCCCCAGCGACAAAAATCGTCGGCACCTCATTCCCTCAGAATTCAGAAAACCAAAGAAGAGCAGGAGTTCAAGAGCGAAACCCTGACCCGACCCAGCCCGACCCGACCCAACCAGACCAAGGTAAGATGAGCGAAAGTTTGATAAGTAAACAAAATAAATCAATTGATGATTATGTATTCATTTATGAAACAAATAAACACGGAGTTGATAAGCTGACTAGAACAAGAATAGCTTCCGAAGAAAAATAAATAAGTTGAATAAAGAAATAGACCTCTTAATGAGAAAAAGAAATGAAGAGAGAGTGAAGTTAGATGCTGTTATGAAAGTTATCAGGAAGATGGAACAAGAAAGTTTATATGTGGAAGAAGATAGGATGGCCAACTTACAAAGAAAAAATGATATAATAAGAACGAATAAAGAACTAAAATTGTTTAATGCTTGGAAAAAGGAAAATAGATATGAATATCAAAGAGAAGTTATTGATAAAATAAGAAATGGGATAGTAGATGAGGGTTTGAGATTCAATAAATCTTATATAAAATGTTCTGATTATGATTTACATATTATGATGAAAACGAATGGTGATGCTAATATGAATAGATGTGTAAGAGAAAGTGTAAATAGTGGCTCACCCACTTCGCCCCTTGGCACATAGGGCTATACAAATAGTGTGTAATATTTTATCCAAAAAAAAATCGGGCGAAAGCCCCCCATCTTACAAAGAAATTTATTCCTTATCAATTTATGGTAGGATGAAAAAGAAAAAGACCGCGGAGGACGAGCTATTTCGCCATTTAAAAGACAACGGTTCTATGGATGAAATCGCAAACATCCTGCGTAGGGCCAAGCTCGGCGAGTTGAAGGATGCCCCCGCCGACCCAGCCCCACCGACCCAGCCCAGCCCGACCCAGCCCAGCCCGACCCAGCCCCAGCCGACCCAGCCCAGCCCGACCCAGCCCCTGGCCCAGCACCTAACGACCCAGCCCCCGCTGAACCCGCCCCAGACCAACCCGACCCCGCCCCTGACCAGCCCGACCCAGCCCCGCCAGCTCCAATCGGATGGGCCACTTACGAAACTATTACTCCACGCTTCCACGAAAACAAAAGATTTGTAAAACTTTCGCGTAATTTTGTCAACTCAAACAAACAAATTGAAGTTTTTCGTGAGTACCCACAAATGCGGGACTATATTGAGCCGAGAGAAATCAAAACAAGTGATTTTTATTTTGCTCACGTAGTCGTCAACACCGCCGTGGACAAACCAAAATACAAACAATATTTTCTTGTCTGTATCGGGGAAGAAAATGAGATGATTATTTTCAATTCCATTACAGCCATCAGCAGGGTTTTGAAGGCGAGAACCAGAGATATAGTCTGGATGCTTCCAATCCGCTTTATCTAATAAATTACAAATCTAATATTACTCTTGCTTTTCTTTCTCTACGGCTAGTTCGGACATTCTCAGGTTGAATGTCTTCACGGTTTAATAATTGCTTTATTTTCTTCTCCTTTGTTAAATCTTGAACTTGTTCGTGAATTTGTTTTTCATCATCAACTGGGTTTTCAAACTTAGTCTTTAATAACTCACGGGGGCTGACTAGTTCTTTATTAGATAGCACAATTTTAAATCCGTTTCTACCCAAAACCGTATATATCTGTTTTGACCAAGTTCGTCCGCCTTTTGAAAATAGATTTCGTTGAACTTCCCGTCTTACCTTATCGCCTGGTTCAAATTCGTTAATACTTTCATCTCTTTCAATTTTTTGTTTATTAGTAGCTTTTCCATTTAATACATCAATTGGTCTAGCTTTGATTGTTGGATGAAAACGATTATTGTAAGCTTTGACCATATCATCAATGTATGAGACCCAGTCAAAGTTCCCATTAGTTTCAAATAGTATGTCAAACCACCCTCTAATAGTTCTGATAATACGGTCAACTATTGCGAGTGCTTTGTGGTCTCCTACTTCAACTGTTCTGTGTTCAATGTTATGTTCATCAAAATATTTATTAACTGCTCCGTTGTATTCTCCTCCGCTGTCTGTTGTAATGACTTCTGGAATATATGGAATAGATTTTAAACCAGTATATACTTCATTCGCCGTTTTATTTTTTAGCGGTCTAACTTCTAAAAATCTACTATTAGTATCAATCCAAACCAACGTAAAGGCATATTTTTTATTACCTGGTTTATCTTTTAACTTAGACATATCAGCCAAATCTACGAATACTTGTTTCAACGGTTTATCAGCCCATATCGTATTCCATTTCTTACTTTGTTTTTTCTGATAATGTAGTTCTAATGCCTGTTGCTCTTTTAGTTCTTGTATATGGTCGTCCATCGCCTCCTAATACTTAATGACACCTAATGTTTTATCCTTATATATTGCTCTTTCTTTTTTTTCAAGTTCAAAACAATAATTAGAACAAAACTCATACATATAAAACCAATCAAAACTATCATCAATAGCTGTAATCTGTCGGTTCGCTAAACACAGAGTTAATCCACACACATAGCAACTAGTGAAGTCATACATACGATGATTATATAGGTAGTCCATAATGTGTAAACGCACATCTAACGGAAGGTTTTTTATCTTGTTCATTATATAATATTATGAGATTTTCAAAGTCAAGTGTAAAAAATAAAAAATATACAACTACAACACCAAAAGGAAAAACAATTCATTTCGGTGATGTCAGATATGAGCATTACAAAGACCGCATAGGACTTTTTTCGCATCTCAACCATTTAGATAAAGAAAGAAGAAGAAATTATAGAGCAAGAGCAAAAGCTATAAGAAATTCAAAAGGGGAATTAACATACAACAATCCTGAGTATGCTAATTACTATTCTTATCATTATCTTTGGTAGGTTCAGAACTTTAAAAATATCTTTGAAACATCATTGGTTTCTGTTTTTGGTTTCTCGGGTTGTTGGTTATAAAAATTAACTGATATGTTTGATTTCTTACCTTTACCTTTCTTAGGCTGTTCCTCTTCCTCACTTTCGCTTTCCTCGCTCTCTTCTTCCACTTGCTTTTTTACCACTTTCTTCGCCTTCTTCTGTTTAGTCTTTAATTTCATACCCGCAACTCGTTGGGCAATTAGGTCAGCAAAGTCCTGTTCAACCTCTTCTTCCGAGCTACTTTCCTCACTTATCTCACCATCCCGCCCATCAATCATATCCTTCGCCAACTGTTTCTTAGACACGTGGTCCATCTTTTCATCATTAGTCATTTCTTTTGCATTCTTCGCCTCTTCCTCCGCTAGTAATTCCCTAGCCCTCTCAATCTTTCTTTGCCTAGCATACTGTTTCTTCATTACAGTAGCTTTTTCAAGATTTTTTATGGCAATCTCTCTATTTCCTCTCGGCATCGTTTGTTTCGGTTGTATATCTAACCAAAAATAATTTTTATTCGGATTAATTATTACCCAAATATATATATCAATGTCGCAATATAAATCATTACTCGGTCTTAATGAGCTAGCAGTTGATAGTCTGGACATAGCCAACCTTGATTTAACGAACACTAATATTATTGGCTTAAATACAGATAGGGTGCCAGAAGATGCTGACCCCGTAAATCTGTATTATACTGACGGACGGTTTGATACACGATTGGCTACTAAATCAACAACAGACATTAAAGAAGGAAAAAATCTATACTACACAGAGCAACGAGTAAGGGACAATGACGAGGTTAAAGCCTCAACTCAACACCGCTCTAATACTTCTAATCCACACCAAACCAGTTTATATAATTTGATAGACACTAACATATCCGCACCAACGGTCGGGCAATACTTAACTTATAACGATGTGGATGGTAAATGGAGAAATACAACCATTGGTTCAATTGACACACTCTCTGATGTCGTCATAACCGCACCGATAGCAACTAATAGTTATCTAACATATAATTCAATCAACTGGGTAAATAAAACCTTTCCGATAAATGTTGATGAATTCGGCAACATTAGTATGGGCGGATATTTGAACATAACGGGAGTTAATTTACTAAATACAAAAGATGTTGATGATTGGATAACGGAGCCTATAGCGAACAATGCGAAAGTGTCCGCAGATGATTCAATAGATACACACAGTGATGTTACGATAACGGGCACGCCTGCCAATAACCAACTGCTATTTATAGCACAGGACAATGGAGAAACACAAACTCACCTTTTCTTAGATTGGATGGTCTCGCAATGATGATAGCGGATTTAAAAATGGGCGGATTTAACATAACAAATGTCGGTAATGTTGATGGTATTGATGTTTCTGCCCTTGATAGTTCCGCGGTTAAATTAACAGGAGACCAAACAATAACAGGGAATAAAACATTTACTACTTATGTGGGGGTAAAAGACTCAAATCCATTAAACACAGGTAAGTTATTCTTTAATTACAACAATAATATGGGTTCTATTTATTCGTCGGAGGCGGGTGGGGCGACGGGATATCCACTAAGCATTGTTGGTTCTTCCATACTTCTTGCTCCAACGACAGGGGGTGGAATAACATTGACGGGTAATGTTTTTAATTTTAACAGCACAACAGCAATCAGCGGACTTCCAGCCCCATTCTATGACGGCGATGCTTCAACGAAGGCTTACACCGATACCGATACGAAACTAGCCAAGGACGGCACAACGGCTATGACAGGCAGTTTAAATATGGGAGGATTTAACATAACAAATGTTGGTAATGTTGATGGTATTGATGTATCCACCCTTGATACTTCTGTGGTTAAACTAACAGGAGACCAAACCATAGCGGGTATTAAGACATTTAGCAGTATAATAAATGCTAGTGCTGGTCTTGATATGAAAAGTCAAAGCATAACAAATGTAAATCAACTAAATGGTAGGTCTATCACAACTTGGCTATCAGAGCACGATACGAACACGGCGAAAGTGTCGGCGAGTGGAAGTATTGATACACATAGCGATGTTATTATAACAACAGCATCAGATAATCAACTACTTTTTTATAGCACTGGACAATGGCGAAATGTGGCATCACCCTTTCTTAGATTAGACGGCACTGCTAGTATGACGGGAGGACTAAATATGGGAAACCAAAGCATAACAAATGTAAATCTGGTTGATGGTGTGGATGTTTCTGTCCTTGATACTTCGGCAGTTAAAACCTCAGGAAACCAAACCATAGCAGGAATTAAGACATTTAGCAGTGGTCTTGAAATAACAGGAAATTCAACGAATGCGACAACAAAAGGAACATTCGTGGTTTTTAACTCCACAGCCAATATCGGGTCAATTGCTAGTTTGGATATGAAAACTGCGACATATTACAACTTTGAAATTTCTGCGAAAAAAATAAGTTTTATTATTGACGGGACGATTGTCGGTTGGGTAAATGCTTCGGGGCTTGATTGTAATAGTAGCAAAATAGCCAACCTTGGAACTCCGACATTATCAACAGACGGAGCGAATAAAAGTTATGTTGATACTAATTTCGTGGGACTAACAGGAGACCAAACCATAACAGGAATTAAGATATTTAATGGAACAAGAAATGATGTAAGAGCACTGACCTTATTAAGCCAAGCCGATTTTAATCATGTGGATATCATTAATGGTGGAAATATAACATATAATGGGGCTCGGATATTAAACGAAAATGGAGGAGATATATTCTTTTCACAGACGACGGGTGATTGGCAGTCTTTCTTATATACTTTAAATACTGATTCAAGTGGAACCGCGAATCAACGAGGTTATGTATTCACGAATGTAGCATTTGATGTAAAAGGTGCGGGGCTTTATATTTCAAAACTTTTGGATAATGAGTCTGCTTCGTCTGACATCGTCCGTTTTAATAATTCTGGTGGTATGCGGTTTTATGGGGCTTTGGATATGAACAGCAACAACATAACGAGTGGTGGAACAATAACAGGAACTACATTAACGGCAACTGCGGGTATGACTACAACCACACTCACGGCTAGCGGATTATTAACAGCCGATGGAGGATGTAAGTTATCCATCCAAAATAAAGTGGATGGAGGGAGCGGACAAGGTATATTTTTATATGATACAGATACTACAAGCTGGGGTATTTATATGGCAACTAATCAAGGAGCCACGAATACTAGAAGTTTAGCAGGTGGTTCAGCAGTTGCCGGAAATGATTTCATTCAATGGGCTATGAGATTTAGATGTAATGCTGGTTCAGATGCTGGTTTTATATGGGAGAATGGCTCTGAACAATTGTTGATGTCGTTGAATGGACTTAACGGAACTTTATGGACAAAAGGTCTAATAACCGCGAGTGCTGGTATATCAACAACAACGGCAACCGCGAGTGGCCTAATAACGGCAAATGCGGGGATTACATACACAGGAACACTGACATCAGCAACGAATACCAGTGGGGCGAAAATATCCATTCAGGGACAAACAAATGGAGGAAGCACCAGAGGAATATATATTTGGGATACTACTGACCCAGGCTGGGGGATTTATATGGCACAATCTGGGAATAATAAAGCATTAAGCGGAACAGGAACGGCACCAGCAGGAAATGGATTTAGTAGTTATGCCGTAAGATTTAGATCGGGTGCGGACACGACCCACGGTTTTGTGTGGGAAAATGCCAATGATGTTGCTTTAATGTCGTTGAGAGGGAGCGATGGATTTTTGTGGAACAAAGGTGCCTTTCAAGCAGATGGTGGAATAACTGTTCCAACAACATCCAGCGGTTTTTTGACACTAAGACAATATCAGAGTGCTACCTACAACCCACAAATATTTATGAAATCAGGAGGATATTCAAATTATGCTGTTGTCTGTGCGGTTAATGGTTTGCTTCATGCTTGGACTACTTCGGACTCAACAGGGGTGAATTCTGGTAATTATGTTTATGTTCCTCTTAATAGTAATTGGACATATACATCGGACAGAAGGCTAAAATCAGATACTAAAACATTAGAATGTGGAGATTGTTGCGAGAAATTAATGAAGATAAATTGCTGTTCAGATTATTGGAAATCAGACGAAAAGAAAGAAAAAAAAGGCCACGGATTTATTGCGGACGAAGTCAAAAAAGTATTTCCAGAATTTGTATCCGAAAGCGGAATAAAAGCAGAGGATGGAGATGGCAACCTTGAAGGCATAACATATACAGATTTTATTCCAATTCTTGTAAGTGCTTTTCAACATTTAACGGAAAAAGTGATTAATTTAGAAAAAGAAAATAAAACTTTACTTAATATATTACAAGACCAAACCAACCAATTAGCAGAAATACGAGCAGTTTTATTCCTACTAATGCCTCCTAGATTACACCCACCACCAATCATAGAGACGGAAGACCTCACACCCGAACTCAAAAACCGTGTGCTTGATGTTCAAATTAAGCAGGAAGAAAAAAAGATAGACCGCGATTACGAGGACAGCTGGGATTGCTGTTTGACAAAGCGAAAAACTGACAGCCGACTTATTAAATACTTATTTCAAATGGGTATCATTATCGCCATCATCACCCTTTGTATCGTGAGGCTGTCTGAAAAGAACTTACCGTGTGAAGTTGCCAACACTTATGTAGGTATTTTGACCTTGCTTATCGGCATCTGCCTTCCTTCCCCATCTAGTTCAAAGAAGTGAGCATTCATACAGATAGACTTTATACCAAGAGCTATCACCAGCACAGATTAGCGGAATAGCTTCATCAAAACTAACACACCAATCACTAAAAGGTTTATACACACATCCTTGTTTTATACACCACACACAGCTTTCATTTTTTTTATCACTGACCCGTGAATAGAAATCACAAGCAGTCCGACCTAACACAGAGCACACAAATAATAATATTAATAACATAATATATTATACAAAATATAGTATGAGTGAGTTCAAATACCAAAAGATTATTTTTCTGAGTAATGATTTTGCTGGTGGTAGCAAGACATTTGACAAAAACATTCAAATGAACTTTACCCCAACCAGAATGAATGTTAAGTTTATCCACTATATGAATGATATGACTGAAACGAAAACAAAATTCTCCATATGGACCGAATTGGAATCATTGGCACATTCGCTGATAGCAACACCGCAAACATTTCAAATCTAAGCTACAATTTGGGGATTATTAATTGGACCGACGGACAATATAGTTTTAGAGTGCTTAAAACGGACAATGGTAGTATTGAGACTGACCTGCTAGCTGGAAGAATTGTTATTTGTTTAGAATTTTTGGCTTAAAGAAAATATAGCGACGATGGAAAAGATTAATAATATTAAAGTTAGACCAGTCAAGCAAAACGGAGATGGCGACAAGTTGGCAAAAGGATATAAGTTATTTGATGAACCGTATGCCAATATTTTTCTTCTCGCTCGCAAGAAGAGTGGCAAGACAACCGCACTGTTTGAAATCCTGAAACGAACGACGGACAAAAAGACCCGTATTGTTATTATAGCCAGCACGATACACAAAGACCACATCTACAAAGAAATGGTTAAGCACTTCAAGAAGAAGGGAAACACAATGGCGATATACACATATTTGAAAACGGATGGACTGTCTGTCATAGATTACGAGTTAGATAAACTGAATAAACCTGACGAGGAGCAAGAAGAAGGCGAGATTGTTCAAGACGAGAAAGAAGAACCAAAGCCGAAGTTTCTTTATTTTGGAAAAGAGGAAAAGAAGAAACAGGGACAAGCACCAGCAGAAAGACCGAGCAAATACATAACACCAGAAGTCGTGTTCGTGTTAGATGATTTGGGTAGCGGGTTAAGGGATAAGTCCGTAAGCGACCTGTTGAAAAAAAATAGACACTACAAGTCAAAGGTGATTATGAGTTCGCAATACCTGAACGACATCAAGCCTGAGGGGATTAAACAGCTAGACTACCTTCTTATTTTTCCTGGACAGAGTGTTGATAAAATTGAACTTGTATATAAACATTTGGACCTTGGCTACGACCTTGAATACTTCATTGAAAAATATCACGAGGCGACGAAAGAGAGGTTTAACTTTTTGTATGTGGATGCGGTGTCTGATGAATTACGAAAGAATTTCAATATTCGCTTAAAGTAATTTTATATTATTTATTTTTTTCAGAACTATATATAGATGCCAACATCACCAGTGATTATTTCACAACCATCAGGATACAATATCAGCTACAATCCCAGTATGCCACAAGCAGGAGGGAAAAGAAAATCAAAAAAGAAACAAACAGGAGGGAAGGTCAACTGGAAAAAAGTCGGACAAGCGATATTGGATGCTAATAGGTTTATCAAGAAGAACCAATTGATTTCAAGGGGTGCTACTTTTCTCAGCGATGTCGGAGTGCCTTATGCCGACCGTGTAGCGAAGGCGGCGGCCAAACAAGGCTACGGCAAGCAACGAGGAGGAGCTGTCAAATTTCGCTAACCCCAACAGTGGATTTGTATTAATCTAAACTTTATATTAATTTTTTTCGCCAACATATACAATGGTTGTAAAGAAGCAGAGGAAACAAAGGCCCCCCAGAATATACAGAACAAAAGATGGCCGACCATATATCAAAGTGAAAGGGGAGCCTCGCAAGCGAGGCGATCGCACACGTGCGACGAAACGAGCATATCTCAACTTTGGCGAGAAAACGAATGACCTTTCAACACTTCAAATGGTTAAACTGTTTTTGAAATATATGAATAAACCAAAGAACCCGCGAAAGACGAAAGAGCGAATAGTTAAATCCGAATTCAACCGTCTTGAACACGAGAACCGCAATCAGGTAAATAATCAGCTAGATAAACTCAAACTGGAAAAGTATGAGCAAATACACGAACTAGAAAAGAAAGACAAAGAAGCAAAAGAACAACAAAAGAAAATAGAAGAGCGAGAAGCCGAAACGAAAAGAAATGAACTCGCACTCATACAGACTGAAACAGCTCAAGCTCAAAGAATGGCTACTATTGACGGAGAAATAAAAAGACAAAATGCGATTAACGATGCTTTGGTTGAAAGAGCGAGAGCATTGAATGAAGCAAAAGGTGAATTAAAAAGAAGTGAAAGAAAACAAAGGGAAAGGAAAGGACGACAGTATGTTTTGTCCGAAGAAGAAGCCATAGCATTTGCTGAGGAAATTAAAAGAATGAATGATGAAGCGAAACAACGACAAGACGATTTAAGACAGCAAGCAATGGAAGCAGAACAGAAAGCGGAGGAATCAGACAGAAAAGCATTTATAGCAAATCTGGAAAGAGCTCAAACTTTATTTGCTAGTGGTGGCAAGAAAAGACAGATTAGTGTCAATAGTTTAGCAAAAAAACTAGGGTGGAAAACGAGAGGGAGCAAACACGGAAACAAAGATGTTGAAGGCAGAACGGCCAAAGGCTATATCCAAGAAATCATAGCTGTTAGACAGGGCGAACTTAACATAACTCCTGATATGACATTTACTGAATTGGAAAATGCTTTAATAGGTCTAACCGCACAGGGCGGAACTGGTGCGAAAAAATGGGAAGATATCATAAAAAAATATTAACTAAGATGATGATAAAAAAGCATTTGAAACGAAGTGAATGGAAGACCAAATCAAAGAAAAAAGAATTAGTAAATACCCTAATAAACAAAATGTATGCCGACCCCAACACATATAAAGCACTTTCAAATGAATTCCAGATACAACCAGCAACTCCCGAACCACCTCCAGCCACCGAACCGCCAGCCACCGAACCACCACCAGCAGAAGAGCAACAACAACCACCAGAAACACCACCAGAGCAACAACAACCACCCCCAGAAGAGCAACAAAAACTACCAGCGAACTTAGCGGGGGAAGGTAGAGGATTAATGACGGATGAGATGGACAACATTATGAAAAAGCACGAATGGTATTTGGGGACAGTAGCCAGCGACGAAATAAACAAACTGAAACCAGAAAAAAGAAAGAAGTATGGATTTATAATGAACTTAGATAAGTCTAGCCAACCAGGCTCACATTGGATTGCTGTTTGGATTGACACCATTAAAGACGACACTATTGAAATCTACGACCCGCTCGCCATCTATAAGCCGACTGAGCTATTTCTACACCAAATGAAACAGCTTATTGAAAAGAGTAAGCCGAACACATATCTGCTTATGAAGGTTGATCAGGTTAAAAACCAAAGCGACACGACGGATACTTGCGGATGGCATAGTATACGGTTTCTTTTAGAGCGAGCAAAAGGGAACCGCTTTAAATTTGCCAGCGGTTGGACGGACTTAAAAGAAAAAGAAGCTGATGAGTTGAAAACCCAGAACGGCTACGGCTTTGACGCTTTTATTTAGTAGCAGGGGCAAGCCCCCGCACCCCCACAAGTGGTTTGAAGTAATTAAAAAACAAAAAAAATATATTTTTCTATTATATATCCAAAAAGTCGGGTCGTAGGGTGTCCCTACAATGGAATATAAAGGTGGTCGTGCGAGTGGTATTTACTATATTAACAGCAAAAATCGGATAAATGGCACAGATTCAGATTTTAGTTATGAAGTGAATATGAAATCGCTAGACAATCCAACAAATTGTAAAATTTTACATATCTATGTTCCAAAATCGTATTACTCTGTGGCCAGTCCTTACAACACTTTTACTCTGAGTGAAGATGGATACGAGGCACTCATTACGATACCCGAAGGAAATTACACGATGAATAACTTAAAGAATAAGCTATCTGAGATACTGACCGCAGACAGCCCCAATGACTACACATACACAGTTACAAGCAACAACACAAACACCGACCCAGAAGACGGCAAGCTATTATTTACCGTAGCGAATAACGGAGGAATTCAACCGCGGTTTATATTTGACACCGAAACACGTATCCACGAAGTAATGGGTTTTGACCGCGACTCAACATATTTCTTCGCTAATAATACCATTAGGTCTCCAAATGTCATAATCTTGACTGGCGAAAAGACTTTATATCTACAAAGCGACCTAGTTGGTGAGGGTGATAATCACGTGCTCCAAGAAATATACACGGCGAATGAAATCCCGTTCGGCTCTGTTATCTACGACGGCTCGGGTAGTGAATACGGCAAAAGATTGTCTACTAGTTCAAGCAATGTGTATCGGTTCTATTTAACCGACGAAAACGACCAACCCATTAACCTAAACGGTTTGGGTATTGTAATGACATTGTTGATTTACCGCGAGACGAATTATTTTAATTTATTTACATCATTTTTTAATTTGTTGAAATCTAGATAGGGGCCTGCTCCTCCTATAACCCCGCAGGAGGTTAGTAATGTATTTTTGAATTATTTATTTATTTTTTTCTCATATTACAATATAGAACCTTTTGAAAAAGCTTCACCAAAAACTTCGGGTCGTAGGGTGTCCCTACAAAGCACTTACACGAAATGAAAACACAACACGGAGGCGAACTAGATTTTAGCAGGACTGACTACATCAGTGCTTCTTATCGCTTGAATAAGCTTACCCCTCGTGAGGGTTCTATTACTGTCACTGTTTCTACCGCAGGAGGACAGGAAAGCAACTTTGACCTTATCAGCAGTCCTTTTAACTTGGCTCGCTCTGTTTTAAGTTTTAATTATGCCCCAGAGGCGAAGGCGGTGAACTACAATAAATGCTTTATGGATTGTCTGGCCCCAATTAGACAGATTCAATTGATTACTAGGGGTGGTGTTTATCTGTGTGATATTAACGAAGTCGGAAATATCACTAAGATGATTTGGAACCCGAAACCTCCATTGATGATTTACTAGCTTTGGAAAACCACGATAATGGAAGTGGAGCTGGTTGTATGCTTCAAAAGTGTAATGCTACAACTACATTTCAACCCGCCAGCGATGCTACAAGGTTGGCCGCATTGGAAACGGCATTGGCTGGTTCGGCAATAGCAGGAAATGCAGCGGGACAAATTGATACTGGCATTGATGTTGCGAAGGCTCAGATTCAGGCCGCATTACAGGCTTGGATGGCTCAACCCTCCACAAATGCTCGCCGACACGATGATACCCTTATTGCGAATGAGACTGGCACGAGTAAGTTCGTTAATGTTGCTTTTAATGAGGCAAAGTATTTCTCAGCTGGAACTATTAACAATGCCAGCCCGAGTGTTAATGTCAAGATTAATCTTGGAATGCTTTACAATACCATTTTCGCTCTGGATAAAACTATTATGTTTCCAGAAATTTTGACTTTGCGGATTGTTTGGCAACAAACACCCAAAATCTTTTATTATAACAATGATGCTCTTTCTACTGGCGGAGGCACTGTTGCGGTGGCGGATTCAAATGTTACTATTACTAATCTCAGCCTGTTCTTAGCTGTTGAAACTAACCCAGATGTCGTTCAATCAATTCAACAGAAGATTATGAGCCCCGAAGGTATGAGCTTCAACATTTATTATTCTTATTTGTATAAAAATACCGTCGGAGTGGCTTCTCAAAATGTTATCCTTAGATTTGACAGAGGACACGGACGGCGAATTAAGAAAATTTATCACTCTGTTTTCAACACAACTGAAAATAAGAACACTGCTTATGACAATAGCAATCTGCTCGGTTCTAAGGTCCAAACTTTTTATACCACACTAGACGGAGCACGACTTCAAGAATTCAACGTTGATTGTCAAACTGGAAAACTAGAAGACTATATGTATCTTAAACCGAAGTTGGAAGGCTCTTCTTTGATGAATAGCAATGTTTATCAATACAACTGGGTTTGGTGCGATAGCTTTGACAATACTCGCCCACTGTGGAGCAAGGACCAAAATGAAATTAGCGGATTAAGTCTAGACACCGAGCGACGATGGGAGTTTATTGCTACCACTGCCAATATTGCAGCCAATCATTACACATTTGTCGTAACTCAGCAAGAAGTAAATGTCAGAAACGGCACCATTACTAGGACCTAAACCCCGCAAGTTAGGTAATAGGTTTTTAATTTTGATAGATTATTTATTTTTTTAATAATATAGGAACCATGACCACTCACCAAAGAAATTTGATAGCACAAAATCCTGACGGAGATTTCGTAAATGTCAAAGTCGGGTATGATGGACACATTGAAACGAATAATATGAAAACCGCCTTTGGTGAAGCATTAACCAGCTCATTAACACCAGTATTACAAGAAATCTTCCCCTACACAGTTAATACACGGATATGGACGAAAACAGAAACGAAGGCGACCGTTTCATTTAGCAGTAATATGGCTGAATCAAAAACAACCGCAGATGCTACTGCTAATGCGGTATTGACGAGTAAAAAAACAATAAAATACAGAACAGGTATGGGTGTCCTAGCCCGCTTCACTGCCTTATGGACTACTGATGAAACTAAGAATTATAGTTCATTTATTGGTATTGGTGATAATGATTTACAAAATGGTTTCTATTTCTACAAAAACAGAGATGCGGGTATGAATATTCTACATTGTAAGGGAGGAGTGCCTACCTTGGTTCAACAAGCTGGATGGAATGACCCCTGTGATGAAACAGGCGATATGCCCTTACTGGATTGGACTAAGGGAAATGTATTTCAAATTCAATTTCAATATTTGGGCTTTGGTGCTATTAAGTTTTCAATTGAGAATCCAACAACGGGCGAATTCCAGCTAGTCCATATGATTAAGTATGCGAATGCCAATACTGGTGTCAGTCTACGAAATACAACTCTCCCATTTGTAGCTCGTATCTACAATATCAATCCAGGAAATGGAATACAAAGTTTGAAAACGGCCAGTTGTGGTATGTTTATTGAGGGCACCAACACTATTAATACAACAATAACGAACGAGGCCGAAGGAGATGAAAAGGCGAGCACCACGGAAAGCCCAATTCTCAGCATAAAAAATAAAACAACTTTTGATGGTGGTGCGACCAATTATTCAATTGTTTATCCAACTCTCGTGAGCATATCAAACGAAGATACCAAAGTTAACATAGTGCGAATTGTGAAAACAACTGGTGCCCTTACGGCTGAGAACTTTGCAGATATTGATGCCAAAACTTCAATCGTATCAAAGGACACCTCTGCGATTGCCCTAGGTGGTGCTACTGTGACGGATGTTATCCTTAAACTTTATGTTAATGCTACTTCTAGCCAGCTTATTGACCTTAGAACTTACGACATTCAACTCTCTCCTGGCGAAAATCTAACATTTTTACAAAAGTCTGTCGCGACTGTCGCAAATGGAGGAAATGTGAGTGCCATCGTTAATTTCGTAGAAGATCGTTGATGTGAATATATAATTATTTTTGTAATATTTTTTTTCTGTAATAATATAGGAGATATGTATAGTCGTAAGTTGTATGTTGTGGGTGGTAGGCGGTTTCTAACAAAAACATCTATCAAATCCTACATAAGAAGAATGATAAACAAATATAACGATGGTGAAGTGCTGAACCCAGAAGATAGCAATTTCGTGCTAGACTTAATAACCCATCACCCTTGTCTAAAAAATGGCATCATTGATGTTGAAAGTAATTTGACCACTGGGAGAAAACACTTTCGTGTAGATGGTAAGCCGTTTTCGTGGAATTGTTGTGTTGACCTTATAGGGCTTAGCAAATTTAAAAAAATGGCGAGAGTGATAAAAGAAGCTAGCAGGAATACGATAAGACCACAAATACAAGAATATCTTGACATCGTGGCTATTGATGTAATCGTAGAACCACGATACATATGCGAAATAAGTGGTGATATATATGAGCGGGTTGATGTCCACGTAGACCACCACTTTGACATCATACAATTCAAAGACATCCTTCAACAATACCTTGAAGTTAATAGAGAATTAGAAGTTGAAGACGGTTTATTCAAAGAACCGCATTTTACCAAATTTAGCGACTTGCACAAACAGAAAGCAATACTGCGAATAATAAAAAAAGAAATCAATATAAGAGGTAAAATGTATCTCCTACGGTAAATACCTTTTCAATTCGTCTTTATTTTGGACCCAAGGCTGACGGACCAACCATTCAATGTATGGCTTATCAATCTTTGCGATGTCTTCTATTTTTTTGCCTTTGTATTTGCCGAAGTGAAATGTGTCTTTGGGTTGAGCATTTCTCATTTCTTCAATCGCTTTTATTTCGTCGTGGATTACCTTTTGGACATCTTCCAACGAGAAGGATTTTTTTTCGCCTTCAATGGAAAGTTTTTGGAACTTCTCGCACAGTCTAGTGAGGGCTGACATAGTAGGGTGTATGTAGTTGGCAGGAAAAAAAAATTAAATAATTAGTATAGGATGAGTGAGTGGATTAAATTCGTAAAGGCTTACTCAGCTAAACACGGTATAACCTATGGTGAAGCATTGAAAAAGGCTGGTAAGGAATACAGAAAGCAGAAGGGAGGCAGTGCTGAGTTGTCGGAGGATGTCTATTCGTCTTCGTCTGATAGAAAGGGTGCTGACGGTTGGAAGCCAGTCGCTAGCAAAGAAAAATCAACAGTGTATGAGAAAGACGGTAAAGCGATTGTGGCATTTAGAGGCTCAGTAGATAAAAGAGACTTACTCACAGATGTCGCATTAGTAAAGGGAATATTAAAAAGGACCCCTAGATACAAAGAAGAGCAGAAGCTGGTTAATGAAGTCATGAAGAAATATGGAAAGGATCATGTGGAGCTTACGGGTCATTCGTTAGGTGGCACAATAGCAAAAGATTTAAGCCGACAAACGGGTGTAAGGGCGACCACATACAATAAAGGCAGTAGCACGAAAGACCTAATTGAAGGAGTGATTGACCGAGTGGCGGTGAGGGTAAATCCAAAAGGTAAAAGGGCAAAGACCGCGAAGCTAACGACAAACTACCGAACAGCATTTGACCCCGTATCGTTAATGGGTGCTACGGCTGTAAATACTAAGTTAGTGAAGCCGACGAGGGGTGTTCATACAACTAAACATTCGACAATCTTGGGGGTATCCCTTTTTCCGAAATTTTCCATGAAGTATATGGACTTTTTTGAAAACGTGTGGAAATGAAAGGAAATCAATTCACTGATTGCAGAACATATAAAAATAATATTAAAACATGTTTTTATTAATTGTAATACACTTTAACTTCATCTTCAGAGGTGGGCAGGAACCGGTCCGACACGGTAATCTTTCTCCTTTTTCATAGTCCCGGCTACTATGAATCTATGATGATAACAATGCCCAACATGCAGAATTTGCTTTTAAGTTTGTTTATCTTTGTTTACATTAAGCATTTTACTTTATTATGATAATAAACATTGCTTTTACCTACAATAAATTCCCCCCGGGGGGGGGGGAGGGGGGAGGGGGGAACGGGGGAGGAAGAGAAGTGCGATGTCGCCACGCAAAATACATAGATTCTACAACAAAATTTCTTTAATTACTAAAAAAAATAATAAATCTAACTCCGTAATATCATACTAACTAAATTAGAAGTTTGTTTAACTCTTGCACGCGACAAACGTTCTTAATCACGCTTTCGACCATAACAAACCTGCCAGTGCAAAAAATTACGATTAATACTACACTACTACAAAGAAAAAAAACACAAAACAAATTCAAACATCTTTCAGATGAAGGAGAAAAGTGAAAGCTATGCAAACTACCTGGTGCGTGCATTTCAAGTTAGCGCCGAGTCAGCGCAAGCGATGCTAAAACAAACTCCCATGCGTTAGGTGAGCTGGGAGCGGTGAGACCGGTGCCGCGTTGGGGGGTGGAAGGTGAGTTACCAGCAGACAGAGCGCCAGCTGCCATCCGCGCGATGAGATCCTCCAGCAAGCTTTCTCTCTCGCTCTTACTATTTTTGTTGTTGTTGTTGTTGTTGCTGTTGTTGTTGCTGATGTTGTTGTTGTTGTTATCATTATCATCATAGTTTTTCTTGTTCTTGTTATTCTTCTTCATCTTCTTCTTCACTCTCTCGTTCTCTTCTTCTGAGCTTTCCTCCTCCTCCTCCTCCTCCTCCTCCTTCTCCTTCTTCGAATTCTTCCTCTTTCTTCTCTCCTCTTCCCGTTGTCGCTTCTCTTGCGCCTCTTTTTCCTTCCGATCTTGCGCTTCTTTTTTCTTCCTTTCCTCCTCTCTCAACTTTCTTTCTTCTGCTAGCATTTCCTTAATGGATGCGGCTTGTTCTGACATTGCCTTGTTCACAAGATCCTGAACGACTTCTTTCGACACGCCGGCGGACGAACTACCCTGAATACAATACCGGTCGCCGTTGTTTTGAAAGAAGTCGTTCATTTCTGGCGAACAAGGCAGTGGCAGAACAAACCAACAGCAACGACAACAGCAACAACAAAGAATAATAATAATAATAATAATAATAATAATAATAATAATAATAATAATAGTATATCTCCTGCCAATTGCTGAGACAAAAGGCCATGTGCATCCAGTCCTCCATTCCATAAGGAAAGTCTCCACACCAATCGGTGGAATAAAGGAAGTGACGGCATAGAACATCACTCTAGGAGCTTTATACCAATCAGCCCATGGAAAGGGACCGATGGCCTATGTACTCCCTAAATAATAATAATAATAATAATAATAATAATAATAATAATAATAATAATAATAATAATAATAATAATAATAATAAAGTTTGAAAAAAAAATGTCAGCGCTTCCCGTTAGAGAGATTATACTCGGAAAAAAAAAGACAGGGAAAGGCTCACTGATAGAATGCCACACACACTAGCTAGCCATACTAAAGCTAGTAGCTATACTCCCCTCTCTAAACTATATGCTGCGGCGCCCAAAGAGACCTTTTGACCCCCCCCCCCCCGGGGGCCCCCCCCCTCACAAAAAAAAAGAAAAAGAAGAAGAAGGAGTAGGAAAGATTATACCTCCAACGACATGTCCACTTTATCAGCGTCGACCGCGGGCTTTTTGGACTTCGGCTTGCCTAGTCACGTCAGAAATTAGAAACACTGAAAAAAAAGCACACAAAAAAAGATGAAATTTGCTTGTACCTGGCTTTTTCTTGCTGGACCCCTTAGGCATAGGAGGCTCAGGGGTCTCTTCTTCTTCAGGGACGTCTGGAACGTCTGGAACATCGTCGACGTCGATGGATTCTGCACAAAGAACCAAACAATATTACATACATCCTTCATTTTTCATTACATACAATGTTGCTACCGAATCTCAGTTTTTTTGGCCTGCCCGAAGAGCGAGGCTCAGTCGGGCCCTTTTTTTGATTCTTCTTCTAACGTTTCAGGCGAGCATGCAGTAAATATGCAAAATAAAGAAAAGGAAGATGCCAAAAAAAACAAAAACAAAAACAAAAAAAAAAAAAAAAAAAAAAAAAAAAAAGATGGAGCTGGTGGAGAAAAAGAATAATAACATGTATATGAAGAAGAAAAAGAAAAATGGAAGAAGAAGAGGAAGAAGAAGAAGAAGAAGAAGAAGAAGAAGAAGAAGAAGAAATGACCTTGTTTGCTTCGTACAGAAGCAAAAGCTCCCGCTTCCGCCAGTTGCAAATCATAGGCGGGTTCGTGGGGTTACCGACGTAGAGGAGCCACGCGGGCTTCACCTGCTTCTCGAAGTCTATCGGCGACGGATCAAGCATGCAAGAGTGTTTAAGGTTAAAACCAAAAAAACCCATGAGCTGATATTGGATTTCGTCAGCCTTGCCATCGCCGTCAGTGTCGACCTCGCGCGCAGCAAAAATGAAGCGCTTCGATCCTGCAACATCCAAGTATAAAAAATATGTGCAGCTTGTGAATTTTGAAAAACATACAGTACCTCGATTGACTTGCGCAGGAGTCTTCTTGCGCCAACCAATGGGAAAGACAATGAAGAGCCTGCAAATAAAAAATAAACAATCAGATTATATCTTTCATACTTATAGGGAAAAAGACCCGGGAGCACAAGGTGAAGTTTCACCCTCACATGTCTCCACTTGCGTGGACGCCTTCAGTTCGAAATTGTTGTACTTTGTAAGTGCAACGTCGAGCGCGAGCGCCCCCTCCCGATGTTTGTTGTCCTCGGATGTGAACTTAAAGAGCAAGCTAATTAAAGCAGCAGCAAAAGAGGAATAATAATAATAATAATAAAAAGAGAGTTTAAATTAAAAAAAAATGGCAGCGCTTCCCGTTAGAAGAAATATACTCGAAAAAAAAAACAGGGAAAGGCTCACTGATAGAAGGCCACACACACTAGCTAACTATACTAAAGCTAAGTATCTATACTCCCCTCTCTAAACTATGCTATCGAATAATAATAATAACAATATAATAATAATAATAATAATAATAATAATAATAATAATAATAATAATAATAATAATAATAATAATATGTATCGTCTGCCAATTGCTGAGCCAAAAGGCCATGTGCATCCAGTCCTCCATTCCATAAGGAAAGTCTCCACACCAATCGGTGGAATAAAGGAAGTGACGGCATAGAACATTAATCTAGGAGCTTTATACCAATCAGCCCATAGAAAGGGACCGATGGCCTATGTACTCCCTAAATAATAATAATAATACTATATCTGAGGCGTACTGATGCAGCTAATGGCATATCCTCAACGGACATAAGCCTCCAATACCCTTTTTCGAGGTCCTCCACCCCCCCGTGTCAGTCTCTCGCCTGATGATCGGGGCCACCGATGGAGCTCCTGAGGGCAAGACTGCACTAAGCCGAGGTTATTCCGCAGTCCCAGCAACCTCTTGCAAGACGTCACCGAATGTGCAAGTGCATACACCAAGCGCGGTTGCTAGAGCTGCCTCAAAACCCCACCCATAACAATCTGGTGTCTGCTGGGTCCTGGGCTATCAACCAGCATATGCGGAGTTTAAGATCTTTTACGCGCGCAACGACCCTCCTCCCCAGCATCTACCACCAAAGGGTTATGAGTTAGCGTCACAGTTTAACGCCTTGAGGCCATTGGGCTGAATAATAATAATAATAATAATAATAATAATAATAATAATAATAATAATAATAATAATAATAAATAATAAAAGAGGAACAGAAGAAAAAGCTAATAATAATAATAATAATAATAATAATAATAATAATAATAATAATAATAATAATAATAATAATAATAATAATAATAATAATAGTGCTTCTCTGTCAATGGCTGATGCAAATCTGCACATGCGCCTCCATCGTCTCACCCGTGAGGAGAGTACGAAGAATTGACGATAGGCTCTAATGACACCCCCGCAAGGGCAGTTCCAACACTTCCAGACGGACCGGTATGTTCAATGAAAATACTGGTGGCACCGACGGGAATCGAACTGGCGACAGGGCCCAGATGGTAGAACTTGACCACTGGGCTATCACGGTGTCCATAATAATAATAATAATAATAATAATAATAATAATAATAATAATAATAATAATAATAATAATAATAGTGCTTCTCAGTCAATGGCGAATGCATTTCTGCACATGTGCCTCCATCGTCTCACCCGCGAGGGGAGTACGAAGATTTGACTATAGGCTCTACTGACATCCCCGCAAGGCAGCTCCAAGCCTTCCAGACAGACCAATACTTTCAAAGAAAATATCCTTTGAAAATACTGGCACCGACGGGAATCGAACTGGCGACAGGTCCCAGATGGTAGACCTTAACCACTGGGCTATCGCGGTGCCACATAATAATAATAATATAATAATAATAATAATAATAATAATAATAATAATAATAATAATAATAATAATAATAATAATAATAATAATAATAATAATAATAATAATAATAATAATAATAATAATAATAATAATAATAATAATAATAATAATAATAATAATAATAATAACAGTATGAAATTAAAAAAAAATGACAGCGCTTCCCGTTAGAGGGATTATACTCGAAAAAAAAAGACAGGGAAAGGCTCACTGATAGAAGGCCACACACACTAGCTAACTATACTAAAGCTAGTAACTAACTCCTTTCTGTAAACTATGCTACAGTATCCAGTAATAATAATAATAATAATAATAATAATAATAATAATAATAATAATAATAATAATAATAATAATAATAATAATGATAATAATAATAATGATAATAATAATAATAATAATAATAATAATAATAATAATAATAATAATAATAATAATAATAACAATAATAATAATAATACCAGTCTTGATAATCTAATCCGGATAGGAATGTGAAAATTCCTTTGTGGGCCCACACGCGAACCTTCCCCGAATCCAGAGGGGGAAACCCACTCAGCTGGTCATCCTCCTCTTCCTTCTTCTTCCTCTCCTCCTCCTCCATCTTCTTCCTCTCTTCCTCCTCCTTCTTCCTCTCATCTTCCTCCTTCTTCTTCCTCTCCTCCTCCTCCTCCTTCTTCTTCTTCCTCTCCTCCTCCTCCTTCTTCTTCTTCTCCTCCTCCTTCTTCTTCTTCTCCTCCTCCTCCTTCTTCTTCTTCTCCTCCTCCTCCTTCTTCTTCTTCTTCTCCTCCTCCTCCTTCTTCTTCTTCTTCTTCTTCTCCTCCTCCTTCTCCTCCTCCTCCTTCTTCTTCTTCTCCTCCTCCTTCTTCTCCTTCTCCTCCTCCTCCTTCTTCTTCTTCTTCTTCTCCTCCTCCTCCTCCTTCTCCCTCTTCTTCTTCTTCTTCTCCTCCTCCTTCTTCTTCTTCTTCTGCTCCTCCTCCTTCTTCTTCTTCTTCTCCTCCTCCTCCTTCTTCTTCTTCTTCTCCTCCTCCTCCTCCTTCTTCTTCTTCTCCTCCTCCTTCTTCTCCTTTTCATCCTTCTTCTTCTTCTTCTCCTCCTTCTTCTTCTTCTCCTCCTCCTTCTTCTTCTCCTTCTCCTTCTCCTTCTCTTTGTCCTTCTTTTTTTGCTTCTCCTTCTTCTCCTTCTCCTTCTCCTTCTCCTGTCTCTTCTGCCTTTTTGCGGGAGGAGCTTCTCCCAATCCGTCGTCCCAGGGCACAGGTTTATTCTTGAGCAGGATCCCTACGATGCATGCATTATAAATACATACATACATACATAATACCTTGTGCATTCCAGGTGTAGCTGAAGCCGCGGACCAACTCCTCCAAATCGCCTTTGCCCTGCATGTTGCACATTAAATAAATAAGTAAGTAAGTAAGTGAGCAAGCATATACCAGATCATGCTTGCAAAAGACGGCGTGGGGAATCTCCACACAATCAAAGGGCAGCACGTCTGCAGACCCGTTGATTTTAAGGAACAATTCCCCACGCGAATTTTTGAGAATGGCTTGCAGAGTCTTGGCAATGTGCTTCGTAGACATGCCAGAGTCAGAAAGTGATCCTACACGTTGACAAACGAGCAAAATGAGTTGAATTCCAAAGACATAACTACCAGTCAGCGCCTTCAACCTTAAAATTTTTCTCGGGCCGGTCTGAAATTTGAACGTGTGGAAAAAGGGTCGTGTTATTATCAAACTTTTGTGCAGAGATTTTATCAAGAGCATGACATTTCGAGAAGATGTAACAGCATTCCCGCTCTTTCCCCAGCTCAGAATGAGCGGGAATGCTATTCTTTTTTTCTGTACACAACAATCTGTGGAAAAAACTCTGCACAAAAGTTTGTGAAAACCGACCGGCATGATTTTGCATTTCCTTCCTACGTACTCTCAACTCATGTCATCCCTTGTATGTTTCTGCTATAACGTGTTTGTTGAAGCTATAAATGTCATTTCCTAACATTGCACGACCCAGCTTAATCTATTTTTCATAAACCAGCAATTCGATGAAACTCGTTTTTGGATTGCTGTTTTGCAAACTTTTGTGCAGAGATTTTATTGAGAACATGACATTTCGAGAAAATGTAACAGCATTCCCGCTCTTTTCCCAGCTCAGAATGAGCGGGAATGCTATTCTTTTTTTCTGTACACAACAATCTGTGGAAAAAACTCTGCACAAAAGTTTGTGAAAACCGACCGGCATGATTTTGCATTTCCTTCCTACGTACTCTCAACTCATGTCATCCCTTGCATGTTTCTGCTATAACGTGTTTGTTGAAGCTATAAATGTCATTTCCTAACATTGCACGACCCAGCTTAATCTATTTTTCACAAACCAGCAATTCGATGAAACTCGTTTTCGGACTGCTGTTTTGCAAACTTTTGTGCAGAGATTTTATTAAGAGCATGACATTACGAGAAGATGTAACAGCATTCCCGCTCTTTTCCCAGCTCAGAATGAGCGGGAATGCTATTCTTTTCTTCTGTACACAACAATCTATGGAAAAAACTCTGCACAAAAGTTTGTGAAAACCGACCGGCATGATTTTGCATTTCCTTCCTAGTACGTACTCTCAACTCATGTCATCCCTTGCATGTTTCTGCTGCAACGTGTTTGTTGAAGCTATAAATGTCATTTCCTAACATTGCACGACCCAGCTTAATCTATTTTTCACAAACCAGCAATTCGATGAAACTCGTTTTTGGATTGCTGTTTTGCAAACTTTTGTGCAGAGATTTTATTGAGAGCATGACATTTTGAGAAGATGTAACAGCATTCCCGCTCTTTTCCCAGCTCAGAATGAGCGGGAATGCTATTCTTTTCTTCTGTACACAACAATCTGTGGAAAAAACTCTGCACAAAAGTTTGTGAAACTGACCGGCATGATTTTGCATTTCCTCTTCAATATATTATTATTATTATTATTATTATTATTATTATTATTATTATTATTATTATTATTATTATTATTATTATTATTATTATTATTATTATTATTATTATTGCTTGGAGCTGCCTTGCGGGGGTGTCAGTAGAGCCTATCGTCAAATCTTCGTACTCCCCTCACGGGTGAGACGATGGAGGCACATGTGCAGAAATGCATTCGCCATTGACTGAGAAGCACTATTATTATTATTATTATTATTATTATTATTATTATTATTATTATTATTATTATTATTATTATTATGGACACCGTGATAGCCCAGTGGTCAAGTTCTACCATCTGGGCCCTGTCGCCAGTTCGATTCCCGTCGGTGCCACCAGTATTTTCATTGAACATACCGATCCGTCTGGACCAGTATTTTCATTGAACATACCGGCCCGTCTGGAAGTGTTGGAACTGCCCTTGCGGGGGTGTCATTAGAGCTTATCGTCAATTCTTCGTACTCCCCTCACGGGTGAGACGATGGAGGCGCATGTGCAGAAATGCATCAGCCATTGACAGAGAAGCACTATTATTATTATTATTATTATTATTATTATTATTATTATTATTATTATTATTATTATTATTTTATTATTATTATTATTATTATTATTATTATTATTATTATTATTATTATTATTATTATTATTATTATTATTATTGAGTCTTTGGAGCGGAGCCGCGTCACCGAACGGCCCCGTGCTACCAATGGAGGCACATGTCCGACAGGATCAAAGGCCAATTGACTGATAAATCTATTATTATTATTATTATTGTTATTATTGTTATTATTATTATTATTATTATTATTATTATTATTATTATTATATATAGCATAGTTTAAAGAGGGGAGTATAGATACTAGCTTTAGTATAACTAGCTAGTGTGTGTGGCCTTCTATCAGTGAGCCTTTCTCTGTCCTTTTTTTTTTTAGTGATTCCCTCTAACGGGAAGCGCTGCCATTTTTTTCATGTGTATTTCAAACTTTAGGTATGCCATGCTGAGGGCTAGCAAGGCGCCGATATATGTGGCACACCGTGGTGGTGGCTACGGAGTCTTTGCTGATAATACCTTCCTCCTTCTTTTCAGCTTGGGCTCCTCGAACCAGGAGGAAAGTCTTTGCGTGCTGCAGATCATGCTGCATTTTCTGATCATTTCACTATGAAAATTGGGAGTTCCCTGCAAACAGGGATGCATCCAATTAAATTCATTAACGAATCGAGCAGGAATGCAATGCATCTCATCAACTCTTCATCGCAAGGGTTCAACAAGCTCGACGATGACACTTGCCGACCGAACGTGAAGGTAAATTATGTTAGTTGTTACATACATCCATGCAATGTAAGTTTTTGTTACGTGTGTTGTATTTTTTCTATAAATATTGTTGTAAATAATGTCAGGTCAGCAAGGGTACTCCTATTGTGACTGTCACCACCGCAATATCGAAAGATCAAGAGATTTTGCTCAGCTATGCACCTAATCCAGACCTAGAGATAGCTACGCTGCCAAGCGATGCACATCCGGTCTGGTTGAAAGAGGCTGCCAAGGAAGGAGCTAAAATCCCAGTTTTCCTGTTCGAGACTGACATTGGTCATGTATGTTTCATCGTTCCTGAGAAAGAACATCCGCTTCCACTTAAGTCAATTTCCTTGCTTCATGAAGCAAAGGTTGAACTTTTAGCGTCGGTCAGCAGTATTAGTTCTGATGGAAAGCAACCGCTCTCCAGGTCATCATCTATTCCGCCGGAAAAAAAGAGGAAGCTTCTCGACAGCGTGTCCTCAATTTCAGATAGTCGCCGCACGCTTCTGCCCAGGGAAAGCTCGGACATTACAGTCATCACAGAAAAATCAAGCTTGAGTGATGCACAGGTAAAAAATAAATAAATGAAAATTATTACTGAGAAGATTCTTTTTTACAGGCAGGTGTTCCTGACGTTGATGCTAACCTCGACAGCTGGAAACAGTCAGACAGTTCTACTGTCACTACAGGATATGATGTTAGTAGCTGCAGCAGCTCTAGACTATATCTTCCTACTGGCTCCATGGTAATTTTTTTTCTCTACCTGTCTATGTTCATGCTGGTTAATGTTCATAAGCGATCTTGTTTGCGTAGAACGTCGACGAAGAGTGTTCAGATACGGATTCAAACGGTGATGCTGCATCTATCAACCCTGGATTGCTTCCTCCTCTGGTCGGCGTGGACGATGCGGAATTATCCAACGAGCTTCGATTGAACTTCGACGAGCTTATGGAATCGAATGAGCTGTTGTATAACATCATGAGATTATCACCAATTCCTTACAGCAGACCACGTAAGAATCCAACGCGCCCCTACACGATGAAAAGTCGCACGAAAGGTGCAGTGAAGCTTCAGAGACCGTCTGCGCTCCAAAAACTGTTGGGGATTACCTTCGCCGACTTGGACAGGGAAGTTAAGTCTGTCTGCTGCAAAAAGTGGAAGTGTTATTCATTTATCGACACGCGTGATGTGCTTTACACGAGAGCGAAGAATGCGTCATCGTCTCTCAGTGAGCTTTATTCTTGGGCAGCTTCGCAGCTTGAATCGTTTCAAACAAAAACTGGATCGTTTCAGTATATGTATTTAACGGAGGCTGTGTGCAAAGTAGCCTGGCAGCGTATCTACGGGATCGGTGATAAAGTTTTGTCAAGAGCACACAAACTTCTTGCAAATAACACGAAGGTTTTGACAAAAAGCTACTCAACCGTTCCTGAAACAGAAGATGTGGTAGCAGTATTACTCTGCGAGAAGTTCATGGAGAGTTACCCGGAGATATGCAGCGACGGAATATGGAGGATGCAAGAAATGGCTCAGGACGCAGGAGTCCAAAACTATGTTCGCGAGAATTGGAAAGATATGTGCCTTCGGTTTGGTTGTTCGAAACGAGTTGATCCAAATAATCCTCCGACAGACAATACGATCAACAAAGTTTGGCGCATGGATTTTCCGCACGTCAAGTTTGTCAGAGGTATTATGCATATTTTCGTTATCATTACTTATTACAGGTTTGTTTTGCAGAAGGAGATTTCTCAAAATGCGAGATCTGCACAGAGCTTGCTGCTGATCATTCTAACGGTTTCAGGACTGAAGTAGAAGCTCAAGAATGGCGTCGCCGTAGCAGGCTTCATCACAAAATTCACAGGGCGTGCCGCGTTGCCAGCATGCAGCGCAAGAAGGCAGCACCAGCAGATTTTGCTGCCACAGTCATATCAGCCGATATGAAACCGCCAGTGAAGATCCCATCTTGCCGCCGCGCCGCGAAAGATTTCAAAGGAAAAATTGTGTTTCGCCTTTGCGTTGGAATCAATACCTGCTACACTACCGATACGCATTTTATTCTGACGTACCTTGAAGGCGCGGTAGAACACGGCGCGAACAGCAACATTACTATGCTTGCCTCACTTTTACATTGGCAACTTTGGAACCCTCGCACAATGCAAGCGTGGAAATTATATCTTGAGTGGGACGGAGCTGGTGATAACACCGCGTGGGCGATGCTGGGTTTCCTTGGGCTCAATGTCGTTGACAGAGGAATCCGTTTCCAAGTAGAGTCACATCGCAAGCCACCAGGGCACGGGCACGATGGAGATGATCAGGAATTTCGAGTTATGGATATCGGGCGGAAGAGCACCTTCCTGACAACTAACATCGCTCAAGCGTTATTAAAGCTCATTCTTGCATTCAAGAAGCAGCACAAGAAGAGGCATGTGCTGGTTGTTCTCGGATGTAACTACGACTGGATGACTCATTTTAGCCCGTGTATGAACAAGAGTTTCAAAAACTACAACAAACCCTTGGCATATAGAATCACCAAGAAAGATCCTGACGCTTTGCCGACTGTAGAGATCGCTACTTGGGGAGACGCACAGGATTTTCATGGAGTGCGTGATGATCCCAGAGGAGAACCGATCAATTTGTTTATCGGACGCCCCGGTAATAATATTATCTATCTTTCTCTTTCTCTCTCTCTCTCTCTCTCTATATATATATATATCTCTCTCTTTCTCTCGTTCTATCTATCTATCTCTCTCTCTATTTATGACAGCGACCGACATGCCTCCCAAGCTTCCAGTCGGCTACTTCGTCAATCCGCGCCTGAAGAAGGATATTCGTGCTTTGGCTACTAAATACCTAGGGCCGGATGAGCGAGCACATGTGGAGGAAATGTTAGCAGGTGGAAATTTGACCAGAGTAGAGGTGGATGGAGATTACTTCGAAGGCGGCCTGCCCGGCCGTCCTGCTCATATGTCCTGTGTCGATGCAAAAGGCAAGGAATGGAGAGCAGAATTTCGATTGATCGACGAGCTACCTGTAAATTGGATGGAGTTGCCTCAAGAACGACAGGAGAAAATGAACGCACTTACGCGTTTGACCGATGAAGAGCTGCTGTCCTTACCACGCACTTATTTTGTTAATGAAGGACGTCCTCCAGCTCACCCGAGATGGCGTGGTGCAAGACAGCTTACTAGCGAAGAAAAGCAGGAGCAGGATTTAGCGTTTGGAAATGCTTCTGAGCCTTGGCGGAAAATTCTCACGTTGCTAAGATCGTCAGAGGAAAAAAAGCAATTTGCGTCCAAGCAGATGGTAGTTAGCGAATTGAAATCATGGATGAGAATGCATGGTGTTGCAACGCAAAACTCCGATCGGAAACAGTTCAAGAAGGCAGAGCTTATTGAACAAGCGTGGAACCATTTCGAACGATGCGACTGTGGGTTCCCTGAGGAAGAAGAGCTTGGTGCTGCTCAGCCTGCAGAACCAGTGGCAGATTCAGAGGATGACTTATCTGATACTTCATCTTCCAGTTCATCAACTGACTCATCGTCTGATCGATCTTCTGGTTCAGAGGAAGAAAAGCATGGTATTAGTTTTCTTCTTCTTCTTCTTCTTCTTCTTCTTCTTCTTCTTCTTCTTCTTCTTCTTCTTCTTCTTCTTCTTCTTCTTCTCCTCCTTAACATGATGCTATCCATATTGTAGATGATTCAGATCGCTCCGACGCAAGTTGGAGAATGCGTAACTCAGGAATCCGTTTGCGCGGACGTCGCCGCGCACGTCGTGCTGCGGGTGGACGTGGACGTGGACGTGGACGTGGTCGTATGTGATTATTTTTTTTGAATGAATTTTTCTGGGTCCGACTTTTTCATAATGGTTTTTGTCTAGGGCAACTGCAACTGTAACGCTTCTTCTAAAAACTGAAATTAGAAATTTGTTTAACTCTGATAATGCACCAGAATCTGATGTGAAGCGTCCTCCCTCCGACCCATTCCCCCCCCCCCCCCCACCCCCCCCCCTCCCCCCTCTACGTACCAGCGTACGTCACAGCGGGCAAACAGAATTTTTTGAAGGTAAAACCATGTCTTAATATAGTAAAATGCTTAATATAAGCAAGAATAAACAGTAAAAGCAAATTCTGCATGTTCGGCATTGTTATCATCATAGATTCATGGTAGCCGGGACTACGAAAAAGTAGAAAAATTACCGTGTCGGACCGGTTCCTGCCCACCTCTGAAGATGAAGTTAAAGTGTATTACAATTAATAAAAACATATTTTAATATTATTTTTATATGTTCTGCAATCAGGGCATTCATTTCCTTTCATTTCCACACGTTTTCAAAAAAGTCCATATACTTCATGGAAAATTTCGGAAAAAGGGATACCCCCAAGATTGTCGAATGTTTAGTTATACGATTAGGAGCTTCAAAGGTAAAGGAGCCAAAAAAATATACCTCCTACGTCGGTAGAAGAGAATGTAGGCTGGATGTCAGCATACGGTTTCTTGTCTGGTATCGTTTTTTTTTCTATCAAATTTCTGCTCAATATCGTCAATCGTAATGAATATATGTTCTTTGGTATCCCTAGTAATAGTGTGAATATCGCCGTTATGAACAACCTTCGTATTACAACGAAACACAACCTGATGACCTGTTTTAAGTTGTTTATTTTGTAGCATTTTGTTATTGCTTTCATTAACATTGCTGTTAGAGTGGTGTAATATTAAAGGTGGGTTTTTGTCAGTCGGTTTAGGGTGTGGCTTAACTTGCTTATTAAGAGCATCTAACTCTTCAAGTGTTAGTATATTAGGTAGGCAGTCTTTTGCTTTATGTTGGCTGAGCTCATTACCGCCTATTTTGTAATAGTCTTCTACCTTATTTAAGATAGATTGTAGAACTAGGTCTTTGGCTTGTCTGTAATTTGTATCAAGATTTATTTTTGTAAATAGCTTGAAAGTTTTTGACTTGTGGAATGGTTCTGATGTTGGGTCTGGGCAAGGAAGCTGAGCTAAGTGGCCAAACAGAATAATTGATACACCGCCGAATGGTCTGTTGATTTTGGTGTATTTTCTGAGCATATGGTCCAGACTTTCTAAATTCTTGGATGTAAGCATAGAAACTTCATCAATTGTTATTCTGTGATTAATGGCTTCTTCGCCAACTGGTATCGGTAGCGGTAGCCTATGGTATAGCATTGTTAGTATTTTTTGGAGTGTATATTCAGAATTAATAACTTGGCGGGCATTGTGTGTCATAGCGGTTGATAAAGTCTTTTTGTCTTTGAAATGTGTGTTAGTGTATTTTGATGGCTGACCAGTTAGGTATTTAATCATTTCAGATTTACCCGTTCCAGCTTTGCCGTGAATAAGTAATCATTCTTGTTCTGGTAAAGGCTTGTATTCGTCTTTGGTGCTATAATCTGGAAGCTCTGTATCCTCAAAGGTGGAGAACTCTGAATATTGTTTATGTGGTGTTTCTAAGAATTTTTGTAATGGTAGTATGTCTTTGAAACCGCTATGTCGCTGGTATGTTATCCGTGGTTCGCCATTTATGTAGGAAACGAAACAAGTCATATTCAATTGTGGGGCGATGAACTCATCCTGTTCTTTAACCTCGGGGCGAAATTCTTTTCCTATTTTCATATATTCACCTTCGTATGCGATACTGTCTGTATTAGAATATAACAAAGTCCGCCCAGTATTTACAAGCTTTAACATCTGGTTATGAAGAACTATCTTTTGATATGCTAACACATAGCCAGTTAAATGAGACATTTGAAATATGTTATCTGTTTGGTTTGTGTCTTGATATGTGTATATCATTCGCTCTGGTAGTAGGTCGTTGCCCATTTCTGCATATTTGGTCTTGTCATATGGAACTCGTTTCAGGAACAATAACCTATATCCTTTTTCTTTCATCATAAAATGTATTCGCTCGTTGTATGTTTTTGAAATGGTAGATACTTGCTGAGTTCGGTGTATGTTCTTGTTCAGAGAGCCTACCAGCAAGTTGGTTGCTTTGGCTAAGGTGTCGTGTTCAAAGCCAGGCTTATCAAAGTAATAATCTTGCATATTTGTTATGTGTTCTGAGAAGGTTTCAAAAGGGTTGAAATGGTCGTCTGCTACATATAACCTCTTAATAAATATCTTAACTCCTTGGTCAAACATATACAACAATGCGGGTATGGGTTGGCATTGGGTTCCTTTTGTGGTGTAGCCGTTAAAGAAGGTTGGAACTTTGAGGTGCTTCTGGTCGTAATCAAAAACCGCATAACCGTGTAGAGGTTTGACCTTATTGTAGTATTCTTGTGTCATATTTTGGTTTATATTAATTATGTTGCGAGGAGCTGTTGGGTATTCATTGAAGTAAGAAGACATTTCACCCATATTACCTAACGAAGCATTTGTATAAGCTTTTACCATATCAATCTGGTGTATCATTTTGGGGCTTTTGATGTGATGATTAAAGATATGATGAAACGGTATTTGACCAGATTTCACGTGTCGTAATATATTGGGTTCAGTAATTTGTGTATGGAACTTAGGTTTATGTTTTTCTATGAGACACTCTATAAATAACTGTTTGAAGTATGATGGCAATGACCAAGCGGGGGTATCCTTAGGAACGAATGATGCGTGTTTGAAGCGATCTGAACATTTATAGTTTAGTTTGTTTTCTTTATCTACTATTCCAATAATGTTTCCAGAATGGTCCATCATTGAATAACACTCCTTATGTTGTAGGTCAAGTTTAGTTTGTATATTGTTGAGTTCTTCCTGTGATATCCATTTGTTCTCGTATTGGTTCGTAGATAGTTTCACATTGCTGGCTTCGTGGTTAGTAGCATATTGGGGCCGTGGCTCTGGTATGTTTTCGTTAATATCGTATAATAGTTCAATTGACTTAATGTGTTGGATACAGATGTCTTTTGTTTTCCTTGTATTAATGTGGCGTGATAATCGCTACATCTGATTATTATCTGTTTTGGGTATTGTTTGGTAGATGCTCGCCACAGTATATTCATACCATCAAATACATAAATCCTACATCGGATAAAGTCTTCCATTCTGTTAGGTCCTTTTCTGTCGCATATTTGATATCCTTGAAGCGGTCTATTATCACACTGTCTCGTTTTCGTTTTCTGTTGTTTGGGTTTGGAAAGTCTTTCATAATACATTCTAGCACACAGTTTATTTCACCCTGTGCCATTGGTATGATAATATGATTTAGCGGATTAACTTGGTCTATTGTAATAACTTTAAGGTCTTTGTCCTTCTCTTTGTTCGTAAAACCTTGCTTGTCGTTCTACAAAGTTTCTAACAGTATTTATTGTTCGCTTCAATACATTAGCTTGGTATATTCCTCTAACTGGTCCGTGATATCCTTCATAATCCAGATGGACGAGATAGCTTGTATTTGGGTTTAGCTCTTGGAGGCGAGCTTCCCATCCTGGGGCATATATTATAACGAGTGAGCCTTGTCTGCCGACGAGTTCGGGGTGGTAATTTGTTAATCTGTTTATAAGTCGCAGGGCGGTTGGAGTTGTAATAAGATACCATCTTCTTTTGCCTCTTTCTCTGATGTAGTCTCCTCGTTGCTCAATATTGTAGAGCGGAAATAGTTCTGGTTGGTATTGGTCCATTGTATATAGATAGGCAGGATAAATTCTTTGAAAAATAATTATTTAATGCTTTACATATATTATATTGATGTGTTTAGATGTAAAATATTTTACCGATAAAAAAAATTGTTGATTAATTTGACTTGCTCAGTCGCTCTTCTAACTCCTGTATCTTCCTTTTGTATTCTTCTATATCTTGCGTGTATTGTATTAACTTCTGTGCTTTGGTTCGCCGTTCTTCGTTTAGGCGGTCTTTATTTCGGTAATAGTAGGCGAGAGCTTTCTCATTATTCCTTTTTCTCCTTTCGTCTCCTTCGTATATCTTTGGTCGTGGCATCTTATATATATGTAATATTATTTTTTATAAATGTAAATAGTTATTTATAAATTAATATTGTAAACAGCCATTCTCATATTTAGTTGTTTTAATGCTTCTCTACATATACACATTTTGATATTTTCTTTTCGTGTTCTTGCTTGTTTTTCTTCTAACTCTTTTTCTTTCTCCCTCCAAAAGTCATTCGCTTTTTTGTATCTATTTATCATTTCTTCCCTAGTGAAATGATTAACTGTCAAGTTGTCTGCTTTCGCTTCTGGAAAATGCTTGTTGTATTCTTCTTTCATTTCTTTATCAGCTTGTATAAATAAAGACATCGTGTCATCCATACTATTTTGGTTTTGTTTTCTTTGTCTGCTTCTGATTTTTTTGCTTGGCATCTTTTATATATGTAATATTATTTTTATAAATGTAAATAATTAATTTTTATTTCAGTATTTGTAAAAACGGGGGGATAATGTTGTTATCTGTTTATACGACAGACTTTGTAAAAAATGGCAAACAATAGGGAAATTCAAAATGGGAAGGGGGGGTGGGGCCCTAGAAACACCCCCCCTTTCCTCCCTGTTTTTTGATAGATAGATAGATAGATAGAAACATAGATACATAGATAGATAGATAGATAGATAGATGGATAGATAGATAGATAGATAGACAGACAGATAGATAGATAGATAGATAGATAGATAGATAGATAGATAGATAGATAGATAGATAGATAGATACATAGATAGATACATAGATAGATGCATAAATAGATGCATAGATAGATGCATAGATAGATGCATAAATAGATAGATAGATAGATAGATAGATAGATAAATGTGTTTATACATACATACATACATACATACACGCATACAGAGAGAGAGAGGGGGAGAGAGAGAGAGAGAGAGAGAGAGTGTGTGTGTGTGTGTGTGAGAGAGAGAGAGAGACTTTATGCACCTGAAACGAATGCAGTCAAACAGTGTACACAGGCCGGAGTTCAGCACCTTGAAACGAATGCAACGCAAAAACGCACAGTGGCGGGCCGGCCGAACCTAAAAAGTATGCCCCCGGGGCATACTTTCGGCCGGCCCGCAAATCATAAGCTGCATTTTGGTGTCACCAGTACTGCAATCGAATATTTTTTATAATTTCGGGGCCGGCCGACCCTAAAAAGTATGCCCCGGGGCATACTTTCGGCCGGCCCGGAAAACATAACATGCATTTTCTTGTCATCAGGACTAATTGTTCGAGGAGCCGTGCCGTATGCCGCAGTTGTCCTGTCGAGCTTGCTTTGCAGTCGCTTCTCGATTTCTCTTATGTTCCTATTTTCTTTATGTCACTGTTTGTCAACTTCAATCAGAAGAAATTAAAATTCCGAAGAAAGTCAAGCTAACCCAGTAAAGAGGGAAGAGAGAAAAGACGGGAAATTGTGCCTCTCTCAACATGACTTTTTCTTGCTCTCTCTCTCCATCTCTCTCAACTCTCTCTTTATCTCTCTATCTCTCTCTCTATCTCTATTTCTCTCTCTCTCTCTCTCTGTTTCTCTCTTTCTCTCTCTGTGTGTCTCTCTCTCTATGTATCTTTCTCTCTCGCTCTCTGATTATTATTATTATTATTATTATTATTATTATTATTATTATTATTATTATTATTATTATTATTATTATTATTATGGACACCGTGATAGCCCAGTGGTCAAGTTCTACCATCTGGGCCCTGTCGCCAGTTCGATTCCCGTCGGTGCCACCAGTATTTTCATTGAACATACCGGTCCATTTCTGGACCAGTATTTTCATTGAACATACCGGCCCGTCTGGAAGTGTTGGAACTGCCCTTGCGGGGGTGTCATTAGAGCTTATCGTCAATTCTTCGTACTCCCCTCACGGGTGAGACGATGGAGGCGCGTGTGCAGAAATGCATCAGCCATTGACAGAGAAGCACTATTATTATTATTATTATTATTATTATTATTATTATTATTATTATTATTATTATTATTATTATTATTATTATTATTATTATTCTGGAGGAGTGCACAAGATGGCACTCCATGGGAAGAGGAGGTGGTTGGGCCTCTCCCCACGAAGGTGACCGCTTGGGGAGGGCGGTCACCGGGATATGCGCAACTCTCAACTGGGCATTTACTCGGTAGGGGTTCGGCCAGGCAGGTTGTGGGGTTGTCTGTTGGATTGTTGGTTGGCTCGTTTTTCTTGGCTGTTGGTTTGGGTCTGGTTTCCTGGTTAGCCCATTTTCGCCGAATTTCCTGCCGAGTAAATGCCTGGGGGCTTCCAGTTCCGGTTTGGTGATCTTGTTGAGGTGAGCATTCGGAGGAAACAGTACCGAGATGGGTTGAAGATAGGATTCACATTGAGCCGAGATGGGGCTGAGTTGACCTGTTCCAACTCGGCTCCATTTCGGCTTCATGTTAATCCTATCTTCATCCTATTTGGGTTTTGTCTCCTCCCTATCTTCGCTTCTTCGGGGTTGCCTAACTGGAACACATGATGAGCGCACGTTGGAGAGGGGCTTCAGTCGGTCCCAATGCCTTGCCAGTGCCTTGCTGCGTTGCCGTGCCTTGCCCCATGCATTCACACCCTCCACCGTTGCATTTCTAACTGAGCAGCTTCGGCTGGGATTACTATACTTGTCTGTAAGACCCTATAGGTACCGCTAGGTTCGCGCCTTCTATACCCACGTGGGGGAAGGAGTTTCAGCGGCACGCCGTCCGATCTGGCTCCACTCGGGGACACCCGTACCTCATGATGTGTATTGTTAGGAGCAGCTGAAAGTTCATAAGGCATGAGAGTAGAGGCGTTGGCGATGCGATGGAGAGTGTGTGTAGTGCGTGAGGCAGGTTCTGGCGACGCTGGGGGTGCTGGCGGGCGCCGAAGGGCACGAAGCGACGCGGCAGCGTCCAGTGACACCGGCGGAAATGCGTGTAGTGTGTGTTGCAGATACCGTCGATGCTATTTGCATGGGCGGGCGCTTTCCTCGGCGTAAAGAGGCGCGGCGGTGATGGCCAGCGACATTGGCCGTCTACTACTCTCAATGGATTACAAATACGCGAAGCACGGAGCTACCACTGTGGCCCTTATGGGACAAGGTAGAATCGCCGAAGACCTGGACAATCCCCGTGGGAATGCCTCTTCGACGGGCTCTGGCCCGATGTCCCAGGATGGGAGGATGAGGGCTCGCGTATATGACGGAATTCCTGAACCACGTGGAGAGGCTATCTTAGCTGCGCCTCATCCTTCCTCCCCAAACCTGGCACACGGGTCGGCGCTTCAACATAAGGCGAGCGGCGCTATATGGCAGATGGCACCGCCGCCTCGACGGTACCGGCGGGTAGATCGGTACGACAAGAACGGGCGTAATCTGATTGTCTGGGGGCTCTCAGAACGCGCCAATCTACAGGAGATCGCCTCCAAAATGAGCGGTCTTGGTCTGGTGGTCCCGGTAATGGAGTGGCAAGGCCAGCGAATGTTTCGTCACCTGGAGCTGGTCTACGAGGACGATGACAGCAGGCAGACGGCGTTGCAGCAACTCAAACATCTCAAATTCTTCGGCAGAGGGGTCAATGTGGCCCTTGGGCGCAGGTTCAGGGACAGGGAACGTGTCCGAAGGCTTATTCGCATCCATCTGCGTGGGGAAGCGGCGGTCCGGAAGGAGGAAGCTGCGACGGGATATCGCGTCTTGCCTCTGCATGAAGAATGTGTTGATGATGTGCAGGTGGTGTCTTCGGAATTGGCTGCCGATGCACCTAAGTGTGTGTCTGAGTGTGCTGATGTGCAGGTGGTGCCCCTGCATTCGGCGGCCAGTGCAGTGGGGGACCAACCTGCGCAAGCACCTGCAGAGGGGGGCAGCACGAGGGCGGAAGCCAAGCGCGGCCGTCGGGTCCGGAAACGAGCCAAGAAGCACCGCTCCAAGCAGTTCGATACCGGCTTCAAGCTACTCGTCGCGAGTCACAACTGGCAGGGTAAAACGGGATACGACAACGTAGGCACGGCGGAATGGGCATCATTCTACAAGCACGAGGGCTGGCTAGTCATCGGGGCTCAGGAGCACCGCATGGGCAAGAAGCAACTTTCCAAATGCAGCCTGGATGGATTCCGGATTTTTGGAAAACCTGCGGAGGTCAGCGAGAAAAATCGCTGCAAGGGTGGGGTTCTATTCGCGGTGGCTAACTTCCTTGGTCCGTATTGCAGCCTGGTGTCAGCCCCCGTCGACCACCGGCAGCAAGTGTGGCTGCGTATCGCCTCGGGTGTTACCGGCGCTCAGGATATCTATGTGGGCAACGGCTACTTTCCCCAGGAAACGCAGGAAGAAGAGTCGTCAGAGGCGTATGCGGCCTGGCAGGCAGCTATAGCTTTTTTTGGAGCCAAAGGTCTTGTGGTCACGGTGGCGGATGCCAACGCGAAGCTCGGGCCGGCATGCAGCCGAAAAGAGGAGGGCATCGTCGGTCAGCACGGGGAGGTCGATGATAAGGGAGCACCGGTACGTTCGGAGAACGGCAGGAGACTCGCGGCTGTCCTCGTCGCTTCGGGACTGCGAAATCTGAGCGGCTTCTCGTGCCCAGTGGAAGGGTCCTACTGGTGGTCCCGGCGTGAGCAGCGCGGCATGGGCACAGGCAAGCACCTCCTCGATTACATCTGCGCGTCGCCTGGCTTGGCATCTGGAGCAAAGTTCGGAGTATGCGAAGATGATCTTGATACGGACCACAAGGCAGTATGGGCCGAACTGACGTGGAGCGGCCAGCGCCGACCAAAGCGGGCTGCGAAACCTTACAGGTCCTTTCGTGTTGATAAGCTTATTGGTGCTGGTGTCTCGGGTAATGATCACGCTGCGAAGCAAGCGCTGGATTATCTACGCGACAAGTTCGATGACGTATTCCAGCATTGCCTACAGAAGCTTGGAGTGCATCAGCTGCCTGAGCTTGACCTATCGGGTGGTGCCGACAGCCAACGGGTGGTAGATGACGTCACCGAGCGAGTGGCGCAGTCCTTCCGAATGGCGGCGCACCGGGTCCTTGGCTCCAGATGTATACGACCCCGCTTCACCAACAATTGGTTCGACGGGGAGCTAAAGGAGCTCATTCAGCAGCGCCGGGAGGCCTACGCAGCATACAGGAGGGATGAATCGAATGCGGAAGCCCGTCTGAATTGGCTACGGCTCCGCAAGCAAATTCGGAAGGCAACTCGGGCCAAGAAGTCCGCCTCCTTCAAGCAAGTGCAGGAAGAAGCGGTCAAATGTCAACGCGAGCAATCCTCAAAGCGCTTTTGGCTACTCGCGAAGCGGCTTGGCGGGGCACGCAGAACGAAGGTCTCCGCGCCGGTGCAAAGGGAGGATGGCTCACTGGCGTGTACGCTGCCGGAAAAGGTCGCTCGGTGGGAGGAATTTCGGAAAAATTCGGTGAAGCCACGGGAAAATCCGGCAAGTGCGGCTGTTGTGGTGGAGTGCTGTGCAGAAGCAGGCTCGTTGGAGTGGGAGGAAGCCGAAGCTAAGCGGCAGTTCCACTGGAACGATTGCTTCAGAGATGAGGTGGCCCGGGCTATGAAGGAGCACGAAGTAGGTGAAGACACTTGCGAAGAGCTGGACAAGCCGTTCACGCAAGAGGAGGTCCTTGCAAGGCAACGTGCCCTGAATAACCACAAAGCTTGTGGCGAGGACAAAGTGAAGAACGAGATGCTCAAGTATGGCGGCGCCTACATCAATGGCTACTTAACGCAGTACTTCAACTGGATTCGAGAAGCCGAGAGGACTCCAAAAGCTTGGGGCAAGGGAATCATCGTCAATATCCCCAAGGGTGGGGATCCTACGGATCCTGACAACTGGAGGGATATCTCGATTATCAGTTGCCTTGGTAAGCTGTATCTGTCCTTATTAGCTACTCGTCTAACGCTCTTCGTGGATGGCCCGGATAAGCTACGTCCAGAGCAGGGAGGCTTCCGCCCGGGGCGTCGCACTACGGATCAGGTCTTTACCCTTTGGCAGAGGTTGAAGGGGCGTCAGCAGCAGAAGCGGGAGTCGTATGTTCTGTTCGTCGATCTACGCAAGGCTTTCCCGTCTGTTTGGAGAGATGGTCTATTTGAGAGGCTCTGGAAGCTGGGTGTAAGGGGCAAATTCTGGCGCACGCTACGCAGGTGCCACGAGCAGACTTCGTCGCAAGTGCTAGTTGATGGAGCACCCGAAGTACTGGAGGGTGTAGGCGTCCAACAGGGGTCCCCTCTCTCTCCCACACTCTTCAACGTCTTTATGGATGAGCTGTGTGATCGGCTGGCGAGTGCCCTCAAGATCACGGATGTGAAGCGGCTGAACGACATCAAGGCACTTCTATACGCGGACGACGTGGCCCTCATCGCTCACAGTCGCACCGAGCTCCAGAAGATGGTCAATGTTGTGGCCAAGTTTGCGGAAGATTACCGGCTGGAAGTCAACTTGAAGCCCGGCAAGACGGAAATCATGCCCGTTTACACGTCGAGCAAGGCGAAACGACCAAGTATCAGGGAGCGAGGTGAGCCCGTGGTGTGGTTTCGCGGCCAGAAGCTTTGTGTCACCAGTCAGTACAAGTACCTGGCAGTGGTTATCACCGACGACCTGAAGTGGAAGGAGCAGGCCCTGCGGGCTACGCGTGTCACTGAAGTCGCCACCGCAGGTTGGTACTCTTTGTGGTGTGCAGGTGAGATACAAGCTAGGTATCGTCTCATGTGCTGGAATCAACTTTTGGGGGCCAAGCTGAAGTACGCCTTCGATGTCTGGCGTGCCCCCGTATCGCAGCTCACCAAGCTGGAGGCAGCAATGCTGCGCCCCATGAGGATGATTCTCGGCATCAGCCCTAAGACAAGCAAGTGGATTACACTCTTTCTGGCGCGCTCTTTGAGTGCGGAGCGTTTGCGGCGGGCGGCGCAACTGAAGTTCTATGGACGGCTGCGTGTTCTACCGGAGAAGCGATTTCCTGTCATCGCATCTCAAGTCAAATCCGACTGGACTGCGGAGGCCGAAGGCGCTATCAGGGACTCAATGGATCTACGACAAGGGCTTCAGGAGCTCCTAAATAGCTCAGAGAAGGACCTCGAGGGTTGGTGTTCGACTGTGGACAAGTGGGCCCTTCAGCAGGACGTCAAGATGGTGCAGCAACTGATGTGGGACAAGCGAGAGGCAGGCAGCGATCTTACTGATGGCCTGCGAGTCATCCTAAGACAAGTCTTTGGAACTAAGGAGTTCCCAAGATGGGTAGCCCTTGATGATGCGCATTATAATCTGCTTCGGAGAAGGTTGCTCAGCTGCAACAACCGCCTTCGGTTGTACCGCAGCAAGTTGGTCAGTGGCATGTCCCCTCGCTGCTTCTGTTGTCATGATGATGTCAATGAGTCCCTTGCGCACTTCTTATGGGATTGCCCCATGCATGAGGGGAGACGTAAGCAGCTGTTGCTGAGTATGCAGAGGCTCGGTGGCATGGCTGTGGTGCTGAGGGGGATGGAGGGAGTGAGGAGGGTGGTGAGGTCGTAGGTGGTGAGGTTGTGGTGGAGGATGTGTTGCTTGGGCGGGAGCGGGAGGGCTCTGTGCGGCAGGGTTGGGATGATATGTCGCCTGTGGATCAATCACGATTGTTTTGTAAGCTTTTTCAGGGGAAGTCGCGCTTCCGCAGTAACTTTAGGCTTGCTGCGTTGTTAGGGGTTACAGCGTTGCGTCCCCCTCCAAAGTTGGATGTGTTGTTTGGATCATATGTATCTGAGTGTTGGTCTGCTAGGGAGGGTAAAAGGGAGGAGCTTGGGGTGGAGGATGGGGGCGAGGAGGTGATTGACCTCACTGAGGTTCCATCAGCTTCTGTCCCACCCTCTGCCCCAAGTGACGTTGATGTTGCGCGGCGCGGCCGTCCGCGCAGTGTGGACGTCCTGGCTAGAGAGAGGGGTTCGGGAGCGCAGCGTAGTGTCTCCGAGTTCTTCTCTTCAGCTAACACCCTCGCATCTAGCTCTTCATGCACTTCACAGCCCCCATCTGCCCCTGCTGTTGCTGTTGCTGCTATGTCTGTTTGGTGTTCTGACAATGCGTTGGGATCGGCTGACCCCGGTGACCCAATGGAGGCACATGTCCAGGATCTGGATCTGATGCTATAGTCTGAGGAAGCCTATTATTATTATTATTATTATTATTATTATTATTATTATTATTTTGGACACCGTGATAGCCCAGTGGTCAAGTTCTACCATCTGGGCCCCTGTCGCCAGTTCGATTCCCGTCGGTGCCACCAGTATTTTCATTGAACATACCGATCCGTCTGGACCAGTATTTTCATTGAACATACCGGCCCGTCTGGAAGTGTTGGAACTGCCCTTGCGGGGGTGTCATTAGAGCTTATCGTCAATTCTTCGTACTCCCCTCACGGGTGAGACGATGGAGGCGCATGTGCAGAAATGCATCAGCCATTGACAGAGAAGCACTATTATTATTATTATTATTATTATTATTATTATTATTATTATTATTATTATTATTATTATTATTATTATTATTATATTAGGGGGTACATAGGCTATCGGTCCCTTTCCATGGGCTGATTGGTATAAAGCTCCTAGAGTAATGTATGCCGTCACTTCCTTTATTCCACCGATTGGTGTGGAGACTTTCCTTATGGAATGGAGGACTGGATGCACATGGCCTTTTGGCTCAGCCATGGGCAGGAGATACATTATTATTATTATTATTATTATTGTTATTATTATTATTATTATGGACACCGTGATATTAGCTCAGTGGTCAAGTTCTACCATCTGGGCCCTGTCGCCAGTTCGATTCCCGTCGGTGCCACCAGTATTTTCATTGAACATACCGATCCGTCTGGACCAGTATTTTCATTGAACATACCGGCCCGTCTGGAAGTGTTGGAACTGCCCTTGCGGGGGTGTCATTAGAGCTTATCGTCAATTCTTCGTACTCCCCTCACGGGTGAGACGATGGAGGCGCATGTGCAGAAATGCATCAGCCATTGACAGAGAAGCACTATTATTATTATTATTATTATTATTATTATTATTATTATTATTATTATTATTATTATTATTATATTAGGGGGTATATAGGCTATCGGTCCCTTTCCATGGGCTGATTGGTATAAAGCTTCTAGAGTAATGTTCTATGCCGTCACTTCCTTTATTCCACCGATTGGTGTGGAGACTTTCCTTATGGAATGGAGGACTGGATGCACATGGCCTTTTGGCTCAGCAATTGGCAGGAGATACACTATTATTATTATTATTATTATTATTATTATTATTATTATTATTATTATTGTTATTATTATTAGTATTACTAGTAAATCTGCCTTGGAGTGTTGACTGTGACATATTTGAGGGAAATCCCGATGAAAAAACCTAGTCACACTTGCTAAACAGAGTTCCAGCCCAATGGCCTCAAGGCGTTAAACTGTGACGCCAACTCATAACCCTTTGGTGGTAGATGCTGGGGAGGAGGGTCGTTGCGCGCGTAAAAGATCTTAAACTCCGCATATGCTGGTTGATAGCCCGGGACCCAGCAGACACCAGATTGTTATGGGTGGGGTTTCGAGGCAGCTCTAGCAACCGCGCTTGGTGTATGCACTTGCACATTCGGTGACGTCTTGCAAGAGGTTGCTGGGACTGCAGAATAACCTCGGCTTAGTGCAGTCTTGCCCTCAGGAGCTCCATCGGTGGCCCCGATCATCAGGCGAGAGACTGACACGGGGGGGTGGAGGACCTCGAACAAGGGTATTGGAGGCTTATGTCCGTTGAGGATATGCCATTAGCTGCATCAGTACGCCTCAGATATAGTATTATTATTATTATTATTATTATTATTATTATTATTATTATTATTATCAGTACTATTATTATTATTATTATTATTATTATTATTATTATTATTATTATTATTATTATTATTATTATTATTATATTAGGGAATACATAGGCCATCGGTCCTTTCCATGGGCTGATTGGTATAAAGCTCCTAGAGTAATGTTCTATGCCGTCACTTCCTTTATTCCACCGATTGGTGTGGAGACTTTCCTTATGGAATGGAGGACTGGATGCACATGGCCTTTTGGCTCAGCAATTGGCAGGAGATACACTATTATTATATTATTATTATTTTATTATTATTATTATTTTGGACACCGTGATAGCCCAGTGGTCAAGTTCTACCATCTGGGCCCTGTCGCCAGTTCGATTCTCGTCTTTGCCACCAGTATTTTCATTGAACATACCGGTCCGTCTGGACCAGTATTTTCATTGAACATACCGGTCCGTCTGGACCAGTATTTTCATTGAACATACCGGTCCGTCTGGAAGTGTTGGAACTGCCCTTACGGGGGTGTCATTAGAGCCTATGGTCAATTCTTCGTACTCCCCTCACGGGTGAGACGATGGAGGCGCATGTGCAGAAATGCATCAGCCATTGACAGAGAAGCACTATTATTATTATTAGTAAATCTGCCTTGGAGTGTTGACTGTGACATATTTCAGGGAAATACCGATGAAAAAACCTAGTTACACTTGCTAAACAGAGTTCCAGCCCAATGGCCTCAAGGCGTTAAACTGTGATAATAATAATAATAATAATAATAATAATAATAATAATAATAATAATAATAATAATAATAATAATAATAATAATAATAGTGCTTCTCTGTCAATGGCTGATGCAAATCTGCACATGCGCCTCCATCGTCTCACCCGTGAGGGGAGTACGAAGAATTGACGATAGGCTCTAATGACACCCCCGCAAGGGCAGTTCCAACACTTCCAGACGGACCGGTATGTTCAATGAAAATACTGGTGGCACCGACGGGAATCGAACTGGCGACAGGGCCCAGATGGTAGAACTTGACCACTGAGCTATCACGGTGTCCATAATAATAATAATAATAATAATAATAATAATAATAATAATAATAATAATAATAATAATAATAATAGTGCTTCTCTGTCAATGGCTGATGCATTTCTGCACATGCGCCTCCATCGTCTCACCCGTGAGGGGAGTACGAAGAATTGACGATAAGCTCTAATGACACCCCCGCAAGGGCAGTTCCAACACTTCCAGACGGGCCGGTATGTTCAATGAAAATACTGGTCCAGAAATAGACCGGTATGTTCAATGAAAATACTGGTGGCACCGACGGGAATCGAACTGGCGACAGGGCCCAGATGGTAGAACTTGACCACTGGGCTATCACGGTGTCCAAATAATAATAATAATAATAATAATAATAATAATAATAATAATAATAATAATAATAATAATAATAGTGCTTCTCTGTCAATGGCGAATGCATTTCTGCACATGTGCCTCCATCGTCTCACCCGCGAGGGGAGTACGAATATTTGACGATAGGCTCTACTGACACCCCCGCAAGGCAGCTCCAAGCCTTCCAATAGACCACGTGGGGTCAAAGGGGTATATACAGTCGGAGGTCTAGGGGTGGTGACGGGTTTCGAGGCGTCCCAGACACTTACCGCCAAACATGCGCTGGCAGACCGCATGAAATGTCTGCTACCCCCCTTGAGTACCTCCATTCGACTTATACCCAGTCTTGTGGAACTCTCTAATAGGGAACATCAATCACTTGCAGTTGATTCCATGCAAGGTATCCGACACGCCGGGCGGGTAGCTATTTAGGGATGGTTAGAGTCACTTTTCCCTCCCCAACATTCACTGTGTGACTGTTGGGTCGAGGGATGGAGGCGCATGGTCCTTGGACTCAGCCATGACAGATCGATACACGTATTATTATTATTATTATTATTATTATTATTATTATTATTATTATTATTATTTTGGACACCGTGATAGCCCAGTGGTCAAGTTCTACCATCTGGGCCTGTCGCCAGTTCGATTCCCGTCGGTGCCACCAGTATTTTCATTGAACATACCGGTCTATTTCTGGACCAGTATTTTCATTGAACATACCGGCCCGTCTGGAAGTGTTGGAACTGCCCTTGCGGGGGTGTCATTAGAGCTTATCGTCAATTCTTCGTACTCCCCTCACGGGTGAGACGATGGAGGCGCATGTGCAGAAATGCATCAGCCATTGACAGAGAAGCACTATTATTATTGTTATTATTATTATTATTATTATTATTATTATTATTATTAGTATTACTAGTAAATCTGCCTTGGAGTGTTGACTGTGACATATTTGAGGAAAATCCCGATGAAAAAACCTAGTCACACTTGCTAAACAGAGTTCCAGCCCAATGGCCTCAAGGCGTTAAACTGTGACGCCAACTCATAACCCTTTGGTGGTAGATGCTGGGGAGGAGGGTCGTTGCGCGCGTAAAAGATCTTAAACTCCGCATATGCTGGTTGATAGCCCAGGACCCAGCAGACACCAGATTGTTATGGGTGGGGTTTCGAGGCAGCTCTAGCAACCGCGCTTGGTGTATGCACTTGCACATTCGGTGACGTCTTGCAAGAGGTTGCTGGGACTGCGGAATAACCTCGGCTTAGTGCAGTCTTGCCCTCAGGAGCTCCATCGGTGGCCCCGATCATCAGGCGAGAGACTGACACGGGGGGGTGGAGGACCTCGAACAAGGGTATTGGAGGCTGTTGTCCGTTGAGGATATGCCATTAGCTGCATCAGTACGCCTCAGATATAGTATTATTATTATTATTATTATTATTATTATTATGGACACCGTGATGGCCCAGTGGTCAAGTTCTACTATCTGGGCCCTGTCGCCAGTTCGATTCCCGTCGGTGCCACCAGTATTTTCATTGAACATACCGGTCCGTCTGGAAGTGTTGGAACTGCCCTTGCGGGGGTGTCATTAGAGCCTATCGTCAATTCTTCGTACTCCCTTCACGGGTGAGACGATGGAGGCGCATGTGCAGATTTGCATCAGCCATTGACAGAGAAGCACTATTATTATTATTATTATTATTATTATTATTATTATTATTATTATTATTATTATTATTATTATTATTATTATGGACACCGTGATAGCCCAGTGGTCAAGTTCTACCATCTGGGCCCTGTCGCCAGTTCGATTCCCGTCGGTGCCACCAGTATTTTCATTGAACATACCGGTCTATTTCTGGACCAGTATTTTCATTGAACATAGTAGTATTACCGGTCCGTCTGGAAGTGTTGGAACTGCCCTTGCGGGGGTGTCATTAGAGCTTATCGTCAATTCTTCGTACTCCCCTCACGGGTGAGACGATGGAGGCGCATGTGCAGAAATGCATCAGCCATTGACAGAGAAGCACTATTATTATTATTATTATTATTATTATTATTATTATTATTATTATTATTATTATTATTATTATTATGGACACCGTGATAGCCCAGTGGTCAAGTTCTACCATCTGGGCCCTGTCGCCAGTTCGATTCCCGTCGGTGCCACCAGTATTTTCATTGAACATACCGGTCTATTTCTCTGGACCAGTATTTTCATTGAACATACCGGCCCGTCTGGAAGTGTTGGAACTGCCCTTGCGGGGTTGTCATTAGAGCTTATCGTCAATTTTTCGTACTCCCCTCACGGGTGAGACGATGGAGGCGCATGTGCAGAAATGCATCAGCCATTGACAGAGAAGCACTATTATTATTATTATTATTATTATTATTATTATTATTATTATTATTATTATTATTATTATTATTATTATTATTATTATTATGGACACCGTGATAGCCCAGTGGTCAAGTTCTACCATCTGGGCCCCTGTCGCCAGTTCGATTCCCGTCGGTGCCACCAGTATTTTCATTGAACATACTGATCCGTCTGGACCAGTATTTTCATTGAACATACCGGCCCGTCTGGAAGTGTTGGAACTGCCCTTGCGGGGTGTCATTAGAGCTTATCGTCAATTTTTCGTACTCCCCTCACGGGTGAGACGATGGAGGCGCATGTGCAGAAATGCATCAGCCATTGACAGAGAAGCACTATTATTATTATTATTATTATTATTATTATTATTATTATTATTATTATTATTATTATTATTATTATTATTATTATTATTATTATTATTATACAAGGGAGTACATAGGCCATCGGTCCTTTCCATGGGCTGATTGGTATAAAGCTCCTAGAGTAATGTTCTATGCCGTCACTTCCTTTATTCCACCGATTGGTGTGGAGACTTTCCTTATGGAATGGAGGACTGGATGCACATGGCCTTTTGGCTCAGCAATTGGCAGGAGATACACTATTATTATACAATATTATACTATATGTATTTCATGTATGTATGTATGTGTGCATATGTATTGTATGCATGTATGTATGCATATGTATTGTATGGTATGTATCATTTTATGTATGCGAATGCATGTATGTGTGTATGTGCGTATGTATGTATGTATGTATGCATGCAGGTATGTATTAGTATGTACGCTCTCTTTCTCTCTCTCTCTCTCTTTCTCTATCTATGCTACGGAACCATGCAGGTGGACGGGATGCAACGGAACCCGCATACATGGCGTTCAGATTTGTGGAGGAACACTGCGAGATTCTCAGACACATGCAAGACGACGACCACGACAAAACACTTATGCTTCGAGAGGTCTTATATCTGTACGTACGTACACATGTATGTGAATGTGTGTATGCGCGTAGGTGCGTATTTCTATGTATGCCTGTATGCATGAATGTATGCACGTGTGCTGTGTGCTGTGTTCTGTGTTCTGTGTCTGTGTGTGTGTGTGTGTGTGTGCGTGCGTGCGTGCGTGTGTGCGTGCGTGTGTGTGCGTGTGTGTGTGTGTGTGTGTGTGTGTGTGTGCGTGTGTGTGTGTGTGTGTGTGTGTGTTCGTGTGTGCATGCCCGACTGTTGCGTCTGTTTACAGATCATCAAGGGTTACAGTGGCCCTTGCGTGAAATGGGACGAGTGTAACCAAAGATTTATGCGAGCACAAGAGCGAGAGCGAGCCAGGGGAGAAAGCCCGATCCCCAAAAAACAAAAGGAGCAAAGGCGAAAACGGGAAAAAATGACAAAGAAAGTAAAGGGACAACTTATGCCAACGTTGGCGCGTTACCGGACGTGGGGTCAAGCAAGTAATATTACCAGCATCGGCGTCATCGTCGGGTTCAAGATCGTACACTGGCCCTGTGGACTTGTCTGCCCACGATGTCTTGAAGACGTCCTTTTGTCCTCAGTTTTGCTTTTCGTCGCTTTTCAAAGTCTTTTTGATGGGAAATCGTCTGTCGACGGGTCAGTTGATCCAAAAAAAATCACCTGCACGAAAACCCTCAAGTCAGTGCTTAAGGTACTGCAACTGCGTCTATGTCTCTCCCTGCATACCCACCTGTCTGTCGCTGCTCAAAAACGCAAACATGTTCTGTCTGTCACAGACTCTCCAGGACGCGGCAGTATTGGACAAAGTCTCTCCAAACTTGCCACAGGCGATCAAACAGAAAAATTGGCTGAAGGACTGGCGAACCAAGGTTGACGGTGCGGTGGCAGCGAAACTGGCGGTCTTTGAAGAAGAAGAGGAAAGTTAGCTCCGCATAAGAACGTTATCGTTGTGTGTGTTTTTGTGCTGGAGTAAATCATGATTAAAAGTGGATATCATGTCTGTGTTTATTTACATATTAACTTCTTGCTATCTCACCTTCCTTGGGATAGATAATTATTAATACAGAAAACATGTTTTTGAAAGATATCATTAATACACACAGACTCTGTGTGCTTGCAAGGCAATACCAACAAGCAAACGAGAATGCGCAATCGGAGCTCAGACTTCAACTGTGTATGCTGAAGAGGTATTATTTACCTATGCATATGCCTTTGCGTCTACCCACTGGCACAAGTTCATTTTTACAGGAATTCCTTCTGTGGGATGGGATGCCACAGTGGCAATGTAATATTTGTGAGAGATGCCAATTGAATGTTTTCACTGCAGCAGCTTGCAGTGATTGCGGATCTAAGAACTACTGCATGCTGGATGAACCTCCAGACGTGCTGCTTGCCGAGGCCAAACAGCATTGGAAGAAAATAAAGGATTTCGGTAGGTCGGGCGCCAAAGCAGGAACGCCAGGTTACTTGCAACCGAAACCTGTCATTACTCTGCTGCACGCGATCCCGGAATCAACAAGAAGTGAGTGTGTTTTCATAGACCTTGGATGCGGTCCAGGTCATGTCTTATGTCTCGTTCAGTATTTCGGTTTCCGCAGTCTGTGGGGATAGACATATAGGAAGACAATGGGCTTTTTAAAATTAACTGGGGTAAATGTTCGACAGGAAATACAGAGCCTATGTACAGTTTCAGCGGGATTGTACGGCAGCAGCATGGGTCCCGAATTACTGCAAGGAGCCTTGGGTTATTTATCGTTTTTGGGCCACCTGGGCCCAATAACTAAGCAAAAAGTTATTACCTTGATGACGGAAAAGAAGGAACGTATTCGATTCCTCATTGTGGTTGATTACGTGAACACAGACAACGGTCATAGACGCAACATACCTCTTCTACTAGACAGTGGGTTCGTGGTGTACGGCTATAAAACTGATTGCCAACTGGGAGGATCCGGGAGCGGAAATTTTGCGGGTATAGTGTTGTCGCATGGGACATCAACCACTACAACATAAGCACATCAAATGCATGTCAGTACGCATATGTATGTATTTATTTCTTTACCTTCGGGTTCCCGTTCAAAGCATGCATCAGCTTGTTTCTTTTCTTGTGGGACATCAACCACTACAACACAAGTACAGAAAATTATTCATAGTTATTATATACAGTAGTTTGCATAGGCGAGCAAGAGCAGCGTCTGTAACATCCACTCATTTAATAAAATAACAACAATACAATCACTAGCAGCTGAGTCTCCTTCATTACTGAGGACCCATTGCTAGGGTGGTCGAAAGGCTATGCAGTCACAGTCTTTTCTTTCGGTAACCGAAAGTTTCCTGCCCACTGCCTCCTTGCCACAAGAAAAGAAACAAGCTGATGCATGCTTTGAACGGGAACCCGAAGGTAAACAAATAAAGACATACATACGCGTACTGATATGCATTCATAACATAAACACGTACATACATACACACACGCATACATGCATACACAGATGCACACATACACATAAATACGTACATACATACATACATACACACATGCATACATACATACATACATGCATACATACAAAAATACATAAATAAATACACACATACATACACACATGCATGCATACATACATGAACTTGAGCACACACACACACAAACACACACACACATACATACAATGTTACATACATACATACATACTGCATACATACATATTGACGTACGTACATACCTGGAAGCTGTTAATAATATCTTTGGCAGGACTCCTCCTCCTCTTCCACCAAGAGAAGAAGCCTAAGATCCTCCTCTTCCACCGAGAGAAGAAACCTAAGATCCTCCTCCTCTTCCACCAAGACAAGAAGCCCAAGAAGGAGGGACCAAACGAAGCAAGTGAAGGACAAGCAACAAAAGAAGCGCAAGAAGGAGAGGCAAGAAGGACAGAACCTGGTCTTAGAGGACCAACCGAAGCAAGTGAAGCACGAGCAACCGAAGAAGCAGAAGAAGAGGCAAGAAGGACAGAACCTGGTCTTAGAGGAACAAGCTGCTGTTGCGGAGGTCCGGGTTGCTGCACATGTCAAAGCGCCGGGTGTTGCAAATCAACGGCGTTCCGCAGATGTGGCCAGATTTATACCGGAGCAACGCAAACGCTTCTGGAATGTGTGGTATGAGTTGTCAATGCACCAGACAACCAGCGACTGGGCAAGCTTAAGGTGGGTAGACCTGGATGGTGTGGCTTTGTGCTCACCCAATGACGTGATCGCACACCGTTGTTCTCTACGTAGGTACCTGCTCCCGATTCCAGGGGATGTTGATCATGTTCTGGCTGGCAGCGAAGCTGACGATTTTCGAATTGCAAGTCCAGGAGAGGGCTTTATATACATCACACTACCTTCCACGGGCGACGACAGCATGCACCTGCGAAGTCGATACATCCAGACGCTGGCCCCGTTCATGCGATTTCTGAAAGCGAAGGAAGGGAAGAATTTAGCAGATCTGTTGGGCAAGGACACTGCTTCGGGTGTCGTGAAGTCAATACAATTTTTTGGCAACTTGTCGGAGCTAGTAGGCGACCAGGAGTTGGCTAACATTTGCAAGGAGTGTCTTCAAGAGCTTCAAGCTTCTCCTTCTTCTCCTGTTTCTGCTTGGTTGTCTGCTTGTTCATCTTTTCCTTCCTATCGTGCTTCGTCGTGGCAACCAGGTATAAATGAGCCAGTGATTATCAATCAGCTGGCTCAGGAAGAAGGATGTGGAGCCTACAGCGGTCAGGAAGCTAGTGTCAACAACGTATGTACTTTTTGCATTTTACACGCAACCCGTACGCGAGTGTTACGTTACCTAGCAGCTCCCACCTCTTCCAGCCCCCTCCTCTCCCTCTTCCTCCTCTTCCTCCTCTTCCTCCTCTTCCTCCTCTTCCTCCTCTTCCTCCTCTTCCTCCTCTTCCTCCTCTTCCTCCTCTTCCTCCTCTTCCTCCTCTTCCCCCTCTCCCCCCTCTTCTTCTCAGTCTCTACCAGAGTAGTTGCATGGAGAGGATGAAAAATCAAATTGCGACCCTCCTCCACAAATTGCAGACCCAGGTTTTTTCGAGCTGAACTGGAACAAGACAAGCTTCACTGACGTCGATGTCCAGGTCTATTATTGCTGTATCGCTGGTCTTTTGCCACGTGTATAAGGGTTGATGCTGATAGGCAATAAGCGACCCCACGAAAGAGGTAGACCGGCGCGTGATGATGTGGGCCCTGGGACGTCTTTCTGGAGACATCCATGTCCGCAATAAATTTATGTTGGTGTCACCTGCTTTCCACGAACTGCTCCTCCGGAAGGGACCAGACAAGGCACGGGAGTTTGCGTCTCGCTTCTGGCCCGCCGACAGGTACAATCGCATTGATTGATAAACGAAGCTTGGGCCAGTTTACTGTTTCATGTGGTTGCACGTGTGTGCCTGGTAGACTCCAGGAGTTTCGCGGTGTGGTGATGCCTATGTACACGTGCCTTGAAGGATCTGCGCGCTGGACGTTGTTGATGTACCATAACAACACCCGGCTACTATACAGGCGCCGCAACCTAGTGTTTTACGTTAACTTTTCGCAATCCAACGTCGAGTGGCCGGATTCCCAGCTACAGGAAAAATTCTATGAGTTCCTGTGTCAAATTGGATTGGTAGGCATAGATCGCGGTACAGAGTTCATGGTCAAAAGAGTGCAGGTACCTCTGCCCCGGGCCCGTCGTACCCCGTCATGAGAGAGTCGTTGCTTGTTGCACGGGAGTGTAAAATTGGATTGTAGCGCAGTTTGTTGATGAATTGCATACGCAGGTACCAATTTCACGCGAGGGCGGCGACCGCGCGATCAATATGCTCGCGTTCCTGCTACAGTTTCTTACTGATATGTCACCACAAGCACTGTTGCTTAGGGCGCCGAACCTGCAGCTGCAGGTGGGTAAAATTGTGACTTCGCGGCTGTTGCTAGCTGCTAGCTGTGATCTTGTCGGGTTGTATGTGCTGGTAGTCAAGTGTTGTAAATCTGCGATGTAGCGTGATCCGTGTTTCACTCTGTCTGCAGAAAACCCAGGACTGGCGACAAGAACCATACAGGCAGAGGTTGAGAGAACGTCTGCATCGCCTAATACAGCATGATCAAGGATCGTTACCAGTTGAAAGAACGTCTGCCCCTAATGCAGAAGTTGAGAGAACGGCCGCAACGCCTAATGCAGAATTTGAGAGAACGGCCGCAGCAAAGAGAAAGCAGAACGCAACGAAGGAAAGGAACAAGAAGAACAAGAAGAGCCAGAAAAACAAGAGCAAGAATAACAAGACCACTTGCAACACGAGCAAAGGTAGAAAAGCTGAGCCTCCTTCTACTTCTTCTTCTACCTCTAATTCTTCTTCTTCTTCTTCTTCTTCTTTTTCTTCTTTTGCTTCTTCTTCTTCTTCTTCTTCTTCTTCTTCTTCTGCTTCTTCTTCTTCTGCTTCTTCTTCTTCTGCTTCTTCTTCTTCTGCTTCTTCTTCTGCTTCTTCTTCTTCTTCTTCTTCTTCTTCTTCTTCTTCTTCTTCTTCTTGTCCTTCTTCATCTTCTTCATCTTCTTCTTCTTCTTCTTCTTCTTCTTCTTCTTCTTCTTCTTCTTCTTCTTCTTCTTCTTCTACAGAGCAGGAAAGGGACGAGGAGGAAGAAGGGCACCAAAGGACGGGCAAGGGTGAGCAAGAACAAGAGAAAGAGGAAGAGGAGCAAGAGGACGAGGAGGAAGAAGGGCACAAAGGGAATGACAAGGGTGGGCAAGACAAAGGCGAAGAGGAAGAGGAGGAAGAGGAAGAGGACAAGGAGGAAGAAGAGCAAGAAGGGGAGGACACGAGTGGGCAAGACCAAGAGAAAGAGAGAGGAAAGGAAAAGGAAGAGCACGACAAGCAAACGAAGCAGCCACAAAAGGATGAGGAAGAAGAGAAGCAAGAGGGCGAAGAGGAGGATGACGAGGGGGGAGAGGATGAGGAGGAACAAGAACAGGAGGGAAGTGACAAAGAGAAAGACAAAGAGGAGGAAGAAGAAGAGAAAAAAAAGGGCGACGAGGAGGATAACGAGGGGGAGAGGATGAGGAGGAACAAGAACAGGAGGGAAGTGACAAAGAGAAAGACAAAGAGGAGGAAGAACAAGAGAAAAAAGAGGTCGACGAGGAGGATGACGAGGGGGGAGAGGATGAGAAGGAACAAGAACAGGAGGGAAGTGAAAAAGAGAAAGACAAAGAGGAGGAAGAAGAAGAGAAAAAAGAGGGCGACGAGGAAGATGGCGAGGTGGGAGAGGACGAGGAGGAAGAGGACGAGGGAGAAGGAGGAAGTGGAACTCGCAAGAACAAAAAGCGGAGGAAGTTAAAACGGCGGGTACACGGAAAGGCTACTTCACGACGTAGCTCCAAGAAACCCAAGAAAGCCAAGGTTCGCGACGGGGTGGGGAAGGTAGGCAGGAAGCTTCGCCGCAAGGGTTACACCGAGGAAGAGCTAAAAGAGGTGGGTGATGGAAAACTCGCGGACGTAGTCAAGCAGTACTTGCGGGAAAAATCGAAATACCGCACGTATTTGTCTGATACGGAATGGAGCATGGCCATCGAGGAAGTGAAAGCGTGAAAAAAGCCAAAGGTAGATGAAGCTACAGAATACTACTACCAAAAGTATAAGCAATCCAAGAAAAAAGGCAAGCGGCTGCTGGTGGTAAGGCAGGATAAGAGCGGTAAGGAGGCGCTGTACCTTGTGATCCACCGAAGATCAAGAGTACCACGTGACAAGAAAAATGGAGGGTGGATGAAAACCCTGAACAAGGTGAACGCTGCTTTGAAACAAGTTCGTGCATACCAGGACCCGAGCGTGGAGGCGAAGCTGAAGGAAGCAGAAAGCGTGCTCGCGGCGAAGAGTTTCAACAAGGCGGTGCCACAAGGGGCCGTGGGTACCTACAGGAGGGTCCTGCGGCTGCGTGATCTTCTGCCGGTCCTGCATCTCGCGCATGCACATAAAGGACGCAGGACCCACACCAAAGGAGGCAAGGCTATGCACAGTAACGTAGAAGAAACCTACGTGAACTTTCCAAGAGATCTGTGCCAAGTGTACAGTAGGCACTGCACGTGTTGCCTCATTAACACGAACAAACACCAACCTTCTCAGCCACGACCTATCCACCGACCGATGTGTCTGTTTTTCAAGTATTATATGCTCCAGTTTGATTGTTTCAAGGATGAGAATCACTGGGTGGTGCTGGCTGGAGACCACGCAACCAAGATGTACTGGGCAAAGCATCTCGTATCAAGCAAGGGCAAGGACCTCAAAAATCCAAACTCCCGTGCAGTGGCAGCATTTTGTGAGCATGTCATGCAGTTGCTGTCTCAAGCTGGCATGACAGTGTCTCCTATCGTGTACGTGGACCACGGCTCAGAGTTCTTCGGGGAGTTTGTTAAGATTTTGGAAAGAGACTGGGGCGTCTGCAGGGCAGCAGGCAACTTGAGACGGTCGAGGATCAGGAGGCCGCAGGGACGGGGCTTCATTGAGCGAGCGGTTTCCGTCGTAAGGCAGCAGAGGAGGATGATGTTCAAAACGATCGGTGACGTGAAGACGTATCCTGTTCAACTACAGCACACGATAGAATCCTTGAATAACAAGAAAAGGGTCAGCGAGGATGGGGACACACCCGTGCAAAGTGAGCAGTTCTTGCCTGTTTTTTGGAGTTTGTTATTCAAGGATTCTATCGATTATGGTATGAATCTGTCTTGGGTGCAGACTATGCTGCTGCCGATACCAGGTATATCTATCGACCTGAACCTCGGGCTCGGTGCGGATGAAGAAGTGGACTTGGGCGTACTGGAGGAGTTGCCGGACGATTTGTCACAAGCAGACGAGTCGGAGGCGGACGACACGGAGTGGGATTTCGTTCCTGACGACGACAGTGAAGAGGACGGAGACGACAGCGATGTTCCGGAAGGGCAAGAAGGAGACAAAAAACTAAAACTCGCTGGCCGACACCTGACGGAGGACGACAAGGCAGCGTACAGGTGGGAAAAGGAAGAGTGGGAAGCGAAACTGACCCAGAAGGACTTGGTGGCCTCCAAGCTCGCCAGCATTAAGAGACAGATCGCCAAACGTGACAGAGAAATTGCGGTGACCGCTCAGGACATTCGTATTGGCGATACTGTGTTTATCTTCCCAGAGACGCAAGACTTCACCACCAAGAGCAAGCTTTGGAAATGTGCGCGTATACCAGCCGTAGTGTGGTCCATCAGGGACATGGAGAAGCCAAAAAACAAGAAGCAACGGCTGACTCAGGACGGGGTTGAAGAGAAGCAAAACCGCGTCTGACAAAACTCTACACTCTGGTTACACTGCATGGACAAGTGGATGAACCGCAGTACCTTGACAGGATCACCCTAGTTCCGAAGCGGGAGCGTGAAACGTTTGGACTTTTCGGGGAGCTGATGTCACAGTGTAAGAAGTTGAAGCAGTCGATGCAAAGAAAACCGCTCATGTCGGAGTACACGATCCAGAAAGTCACTGTTGCGCAGTTGTGTAAAGCACACATGCTGATGGCCGATGATGACGAGAGTGAACGAGCTGCCAAGGAACAGGGGAGGACGATTGCGCAAAACATGCAGATGGCGGAGCCAGAACCAGTGATGGAAGGTTTGCAAGGGGTTGATAGTGATCAGCGGCGTACAGCAGGCGAGCGCAAGGCCAAGATAGTAATGATCACAAAGGTGATACCAGTCAGTGAGAAGGAACACAGCGACAAGTCTACGTCTTTGGGACCAGCACCTGACGCAGGCAAGAATCACCACTGAAGGCAATCCCTGCGAACCCACAGCTGAAGAAACTCATTGGCAGGAAAACTAACAAGCGAGGACCATCAGGCAACAGTGGTAAACCAACGGGAGTGGAACCTGGCAACAACGCTAACCAAAAGGCTGCAGGCCAGGGAGCAGGAAAAGGCGCGGAAGCAGGAAAACAGTCTCGCCGGAAGCTTGCAGTGAAGCGGTCAGATGTCGGGCCTACCTTCGCGGGGCTGTCAAACACAGGGAATACATGCTGCATCAACGCCCCTGTGGTTTGCGAGTTTGCTTTTTCTTGTAACGCGCAGCAGCAAAAAGCTTGTACCAAGACGTCCTGCCCGGACTGCGCCCTCAAGAAGCTGCGCCGCACCGTGCATAGTGTGAGGGAAACCGGGCCAAGAGTTGTTGACGCAAGCGATACGTGGCGTTCTTTACGCGTGCAAGGTATTGGTGTCCAGCAAGATGCTATGGAATTACTTGCAGGTATGCTAGAAGTGGCACGTGGTGTGATCAGGAAGGAATGGCATTCCAAGCTTCCTACTTATGGAGGCAGGCCCACCAAGAGGGATTACCCGGTCTCCTTAAACTCCGAGAAAGCGAGGATACAGGAACATTTTTCAGCCAAGGAACTGTTTGTGGTCCGCGGCTTTGCGTGCAGACAGTGTCGGACAAAGCACAAGTGGATCCACAAAGAAGTTAACCTGGAAGAACACGGGCTGTGGAATTTGCCGCTGCTCCCTGTGTCAGAGGACGAAAGGCAACAGAGCGTGACGAAAATGTTGCAGCTTGCGTTTGCACCATATGTGCAAGACGAGAAAAGCCGATACGATTGTCGGTAGTGCGGTCGCAATCAGAACGGTCAAGTGATAACAACGCCATTTCTGCAGCGTTGGCCCAAAAAGCTATGACTCAGTATTTCAAGGGGAGCGTACCTCAAGGGTCTGGAACAGGATGTACTGGGGAATCCGAAGACGGACACTTGGATCATGACATGGCCAGTGCATGTGCCGTTGGAGTTTGCTGTGCCGCTGGCGTCGGATGTCTGGGACCCGAGCGCGTGGTAACCAAGTCGCCTGACGGGTGCCGGGTCGGGTAGGAAGTACCGGCTGAAATCAATTGTAGTGCACGATGAGTCCTCCAGCTGCCGGCATGGGCACTACTGGGCGATTGTGTGGTGTCCGATTCTGGAGAGGTGGTTGCGGGTGGACGACCATCGTGTTACTGTCATGCCTGACCATTGGAGGCCGGACGGACCATATACTGCGTCCAAGTGGGAGAGTGCGAAGAAGCAACCCGATATGGTGTCTGCAGTGTTTTACGAAAGGGAAGAGCCTGATGTGGAATGGGATATCTCCAGTCAGGGGCTACATCTTGATGATCACTGGGAAAGCTATCGAACGCTACTGTCTCTGATAAGGATCCCAGGAAACCTCTAGCTAAGTGATGTATGAAAAACGAGATGAATGCATGTGCTCATTGAAACTCTGAACAGTGAAGGGCTATGAGCACAGTGTATCAAGGAGATGAACACGAGAGAGTATGTTCTTGTTGCGATATTGCAGGAGGGAGGGTCTTGGTGGGCTTGGTGTGAGTAGGTCCCCGAGAAGTGGCTGATGGAGGCACAAGTAAGGATAGGCGTACAAAGCGAAGAGTTCCAGAGGCTGTTGATACGGGAGCAAGAAGCGGTCGTACAGGCCGCCGGAGAAGAAAACACTAACACGGGCATGATGGACACGCGAGTGCTGCTAGCGTTTGAGGTCAAGAAGCAGGTGTACGGAGGAACAGTCACGCAGGCGGCCTCGGATTTTTCGAGTGGTGAGATACACGTGTGGCACCCAGAAGGAATTCGCGCTGCACAGGCAGCGACCAGGAATAATAAACAAGCCCCTCCTGCTTTGTATAAAACACTGGCGCCCCTTGTACGTGGATGGGGGCAAAAACGTCCAGTATTTGGTGAGTCACAGCATAGATCGAGCCAGGAATGATACAGACCCCTGGGCGGTGTCGATGCAATGGGACAAGAACTGCACTGTGATAAGCAAAAACATCCGCATGACGACTGGGTCGGAGCCAGGACGTATGGACAGAGCGCAGTGGCAAGCTTTGAGTGACTTTGTCGCAAGCAGGAAAGATTGGCAATTTTGCGTCCTGAGAGAGAAGGAAAGGGAAAGCAAGAGACAGGCAAGCCAAGAGGCGAACGGACAAGATGGCAAACATGCAAGGGAAGCTCCTTATGGTTCACCAGCAGTAGTGAAGGTGGGGAATGGAAACCAAGGGTCAGAGCGGCAAGCGCATGAGAACGGGGATCTTGAAAGGCGAAGTACTGTTTCCGGATCCAAAACCAGTAGTAGTAGTAGTAGTAGTAGTAGTAGAACTAAACATTCGACAATCTTGGGGGTATCCCTTTTTCCGAAATTTTCCATGAAGTATATGGACTTTTTTGAAAACGTGTGGAAATGAAAGGAAATCAATTCACTGATTGCAGAACATATAAAAATAATATTAAAACATGTTTTTATTAATTGTAATACACTTTAACTTCATCTTCAGAGGTGGGCAGGAACCGGTCCGACACGGTAATCTTTCTCCTTTTTCATAGTCCCGGCTACTATGAATCTATGATGATAACAATGCCCAACATGCAGAATTTGCTTTTAAGTTTGTTTATCTTTGTTTACATTAAGCATTTTACTTTATTATGATAATAAACATTGCTTTTACCTACAATAAATTCCCCCCGGGGGGGGGGGGGGGAGGGGGAGGGGGGAACGGGGGAGGAAGAGAAGTGCGATGTCGCCACGCAAAATACATAGATTCTACAACAAAATTTCTTTAATTACTAAAAAAAATAATAAATCTAACTCCGTAATATCATACTAACTAAATTAGAAGTTTGTTTAACTCTTGCACGCGACAAACGTTCTTAATCACGCTTTCGACCATAACAAACCTGCCAGTGCAAAAAATTACGATTAATACTACACTACTACAAAGAAAAAAAACACAAAACAAATTCAAACATCTTTCAGATGAAGGAGAAAAGTGAAAGCTATGCAAACTACCTGGTGCGTGCATTTCAAGTTAGCGCCGAGTCAGCGCAAGCGATGCTAAAACAAACTCCCATGCGTTAGGTGAGCTGGGAGCGGTGAGACCGGTGCCGCGTTGGGGGGTGGAAGGTGAGTTACCAGCAGACAGAGCGCCAGCTGCCATCCGCGCGATGAGATCCTCCAGCAAGCTTTCTCTCTCGCTCTTACTATTTTTGTTGTTGTTGTTGTTGTTGCTGTTGTTGTTGCTGATGTTGTTGTTGTTGTTATCATTATCATCATAGTTTTTCTTGTTCTTGTTATTCTTCTTCATCTTCTTCTTCACTCTCTCGTTCTCTTCTTCTGAGCTTTCCTCCTCCTCCTCCTCCTCCTCCTCCTTCTCCTTCTTCGAATTCTTCCTCTTTCTTCTCTCCTCTTCCCGTTGTCGCTTCTCTTGCGCCTCTTTTTCCTTCCGATCTTGCGCTTCTTTTTTCTTCCTTTCCTCCTCTCTCAACTTTCTTTCTTCTGCTAGCATTTCCTTAATGGATGCGGCTTGTTCTGACATTGCCTTGTTCACAAGATCCTGAACGACTTCTTTCGACACGCCGGCGGACGAACTACCCTGAATACAATACCGGTCGCCGTTGTTTTGAAAGAAGTCGTTCATTTCTGGCGAACAAGGCAGTGGCAGAACAAACCAACAGCAACGACAACAGCAACAACAAAGAATAATAATAATAATAATAATAATAATAATAATAATAATAATAATAATAATAATAGTATATCTCCTGCCAATTGCTGAGACAAAAGGCCATGTGCATCCAGTCCTCCATTCCATAAGGAAAGTCTCCACACCAATCGGTGGAATAAAGGAAGTGACGGCATAGAACATCACTCTAGGAGCTTTATACCAATCAGCCCATGGAAAGGGACCGATGGCCTATGTACTCCCTAAATAATAATAATAATAATAATAATAATAATAATAATAATAATAATAATAATAATAATAATAATAATAATAATAATAATAATAAAGTTTGAAAAAAAAATGTCAGCGCTTCCCGTTAGAGAGATTATACTCGGAAAAAAAAAGACAGGGAAAGGCTCACTGATAGAATGCCACACACACTAGCTAGCCATACTAAAGCTAGTAGCTATACTCCCCTCTCTAAACTATATGCTGCGGCGCCCAAAGAGACCTTTTGACCCCCCCCCCCCGGGGGCCCCCCCCCTCACAAAAAAAAAGAAAAAGAAGAAGAAGGAGTAGGAAAGATTATACCTCCAACGACATGTCCACTTTATCAGCGTCGACCGCGGGCTTTTTGGACTTCGGCTTGCCTAGTCACGTCAGAAATTAGAAACACTGAAAAAAAAGCACACAAAAAAAGATGAAATTTGCTAGTACCTGGCTTTTTCTTGCTGGACCCCTTAGGCATAGGAGGCTCAGGGGTCTCTTCTTCTTCAGGGACGTCTGGAACGTCTGGAACATCGTCGACGTCGATGGATTCTGCACAAAGAACCAAACAATATTACATACATCCTTCATTTTTCATTACATACAATGTTGCTACCGAATCTCAGTTTTTTTGGCCTGCCCGAAGAGCGAGGCTCAGTCGGGCCCTTTTTTTGATTCTTCTTCTAACGTTTCAGGCGAGCATGCAGTAAATATGCAAAATAAAGAAAAGGAAGATGCCAAAAAACAAAAACAAAAACAAAAAAAAAAAAAAAAAAAAAAAAAAAAAAAAGATGGAGCTGGTGGAGAAAAAGAATAATAACATGTATATGAAGAAGAAGAGGAAGAAGAAGAAGAAGAGGAAGAAGAAGAAGAAGAAGAAGAAGAAGAAGAAGAAGAAGAAGAAGAAATGACCTTGTTTGCTTCGTACAGAAGCAAAAGCTCCCGCTTCCGCCAGTTGCAAATCATAGGCGGGTTCGTGGGGTTACCGACGTAGAGGAGCCACGCGGGCTTCACC